>PXOD01000192.1:0-158545 GCA_003012165.1 Paramyrothecium roridum
GTCTCATGATTGTGCCCTTTCTTGCCGGTGGCGGTCACATAAGTCAGAATGGATGGCTTTCCGCGCATCTCGATGGCAGAACGCGCATTGGCGCACACATTGGGCCACAACGAAATGGTCGCACGTGAAGACGCTATGGTATCGTCCGTTCTTGGGGGGGGGGGGGGGGGGGTAGTTAGGGAAGTCCGGGTTCACAGGGCAAGCTGGGGCAGCGGCGAAGAGGTCTCCGGCACTCCGCGAGGAGCAGCAGGCTTTTGCATTTTCCAGCGTCTCTTTGGCTTTGTCCGGGTTATTCTCAATGTCCTTTTGGCAACCCGACTTGTTGTCCTCTGCCTCCTTGTCCGGGAGGTCATAGCGGATACCACCACTGGCACTGTCCCAGACAGGCATATTGCCATTCTCACACCTTCCAATGTTCTGCTTCACCTTGCACGGATCCGGACCCTCTGTATCACCTGGCTGAGGCCCGGGCCGGGGAGGAAGCGGTGGAGGGTTTGGATCGCCGGGATCGTTGAAATCGGAACCGCCACCGCCATCGGGTGGACAGAAGAGTGGAAAACACGGAGCGCTGCAGAAGATCTTGCATTTCGTACCGCAGTTTCGCTTGCATCTCGGCCCTGATCTCTCGGTGGGCTTCGTTCCGTGGATCGACGAGTGAAGAGTTGAGGAACCGTGAGTGGTCGGGGAAGGCGACGTCGTCGGCGTCTTGAACTCATACGGCCAAGGCGGTGGATGGATAGTCCTCGTTACAACTGGGTGAGTCACGCCTGTCTTGTTTTCTGGATTACGATCGTTGGTAATCGTGAAAGGAGGTGGCCTAATCGACCACGTTAACCAGATGAGCATGTCATCATGAGGGCGACTGCTATGAGTCTACGCCATTCTAAATCCTACATGAGCTGTTAGGTAGGATTTCATAGTATTAGTTTCTTCAATGATATCACAAAACTCTGGTCTACCCTCTGCAGGGGTGAATGCAGACTCGTCTTTCCTCCACAGCCGGCAGATCTCGGGAGGGTTTTATTTTGCTTCGAAGATCTCTACCAATTTCTAAATTAGAACAATACGTCCATGTTTCCTGACTTGTGCGCCTGCACGTAGCAAATGGTGCCCACTGTCGCTCCTACCACACAGTGCGGCTTACTTTGTAACATTGCATGCAATGTGACCACCGGCCGCACAATGCATCCGCGCCTCTCTCTTACACATCAGGCTGTGCTGATTCACTCCAGTAATCCGTGAATATGATCTCGATAGATCCAACGAATGCTATAATCCCTGTTAGTATGCAAAAGGGCTTACTTGCTCACTGTAGCATTCGTTTGCAGATAGGTGCAGTTGAAGATCCGCAGAAGCACTGAGGCTGCTGACCGATTCAATAGTTTCTCCTTGTGCATAAACCGCGCTCACGGAAAATCTCGCGCTCGTCTAACATGGTCTGGTTCGATCTCAGGCATATCCCGAGGCAGGATGTAGCTTGCCCGCTGACTTTGCATAATCATCGAACAAGGAGGCCCTGTGTCTGAGGCTCATCTGGAGCTAAAATAGTCAGGCTTCCGATGTCATTCGAGTTATAAAGCCAGATGCCGCCCTATGTTACTCATGGTACAGGCTCAAATCTTTAGGCTACCCAAGTCTCTCGTCACTCGTCTCAGATGGCGCCCTCAATGATCTTCATTGCCTCGCTGTCGGCAGTCTCGCTGGTCATATGACTTTTGGTATGACAACAATGGCTCTGTTGACTGCGACCTCCTTCCCGACCTTTATGGCTGTTCTCTCCAGGACTTCTTCAGATGGGTAAGCCTCCGTTCTGTACCATGTCCAAAGCCCTCATGCTAACACTATTGTAGGATCCATCTTTGAAAGGCTCATGTGCAAGCTTTCCCACGGACTTCTCCTACTGCGTGGAAGGCCCGTTGGCCCCTACATCCTATTCAACAAAGCCCCCTGTTAGTAGCACCACTTCAAAAGAATCCTTGTCCAGCACCATAAAGTCGTCAAGCGCCACGTCCAAGGCATCAAGCACGTCCAGTGCGTCCAGCAATGGTATTGAGACGCCCTTGCCGGTGCAACCTGGAATGGTTGACAACTGTGACGAATTTTACTTTGTCAAGTCGGGTGAGGGCTGTGCGAACATTGTCAAGAAGCACGGCATCACGCTCAGTCAGTTCACCACCTGGAATCCTGGAGTCGGCAGTGATTGCACCGGTCTGTGGGGCAATGCCTATGCGTGCGTCTCAATCATCGGACATACGCCGTCTCCTACGACCCCTCCCAACGGCATCGAGACGCCCCAACCGATTCAGGACGGCATGACCACCAACTGCAACAAGTTCCATCTTATTAAATCTGGCAATTCCTGCTCGGCCATTCAGAGCACGGACAAGATTTCGTTTACAGATCTCTACAAGTGGAACCCAGCCATTGGGTCGGGCTGCGGCTCGCTATGGCTCAACTCCTACGTCTGCGTCGGCGTCATCGGCGGTACTCCGACGAACCCGCCTGGCAATGGCATAGAGACTCCGCAGCCAATTCAGGATGGCATGGTAAACAACTGCAAAAAGTTTCACTTTGTGAAGCCGACCCAGACTTGCCAGATGATCCAAGATCAGTACAAGGTCACGCTCGCCAACCTGGTCAAGTGGAATCCGGCAATTGGCTCCGGGTGCAATGGGCAAACACGAATCTGTGTGTTGGCGTGTAGGTTTCTGGTTGTCCATAGAAAAAGAGTCAAGTTGAGGCCAGACTTAGAGTTTGGCATCGTAAAGTGCAATACAATGAGCATTCTTCTGGCAACAACCCTAACAACACCACATTGTCGCAATTGGCAGCTACACAAGCCACGTTCATCAACTCAGCCCCTGCGCCAGCGCCCGCTTAGACTCTTCGGCAATGCGGTGTCGCATACCACCACAAGACGGACTGACTCTCCCTTTAGCTTAGCTCCATAGACTAGTTCCGAGTCTTCTGGGCTCCTAAAAATTATAGAATTAATTTCTTGACAAATGATGAAATAAGGCGCTCTTAAGAGTTGTGTAGGGCATCGTCGAAGAGTAGTTGGCTCTTGCGCCTGCACCCTAAATTTCCACTGATTCAGTGTGCCCGAATAAAGCAGTCGATATATCTTTCCTGGATTATACCATGACAATAGTAAATGGAAGACCAGAGTCGGGATGATGAGAGACTTGGGGTATAATTTACATGTTTTGTTATCTTATCATGTGTGAATCGTGCCGGGTCTGGGAATGAAATCTGTGTAGAAGAAGGTCTCAGTTACTGATATCAATAACCCTGCTCTATCTTTAGTTGGTGAAGTCGCAGTATTATCCATACCTAATAAGACATATTAAAGATATGCGTTTGCATTTGTCAAGTGTGACAGTGAAGCGAGTCCTGCAGTAAGCGGCGTCAGATCGGCATTCAGAACAGCCTCACCCTAGGGACACCAACCCCATTTGCTAAGACACACCAATGTAGCTTGGACTGGAGAAAAATATTATTAGACGACTTGGTTCAATCTCAGTATGCATTTTTATTGGTTTCCGTAGTTCACAGTTGATTTCCAGGAGTTCCATGTTTTGAGAGTTTCATATTTCTACATTAGCAACCGTAAACAAACACAAAATGAACCTCATTTGATCTTGTCCTCAGTGAAATACGTGCCGAATGGGGAACCAAACCGTTCTATTGCCCCCATTTGATGCAGGAAGCTGCACGTCAATCTTTTGGATCCCCGTATCGCATATGCTCCGCTGTCTGGCGCATTTCGCGGTAAAACCTCAGCTCTGTGGTGAAGGCGTCGGGTCACGTGCGCGTCATCTCATCGGTGTGTTGAAGCACGCAATCGATGGGTGATGCTTCAGCGCCGGTCACACGGCGTGAATTTGGTGGGAATTCTGGTGACCCTAATCAAAGGCATATTGCGACATCGACCTGCTGATGTGATGCAGGTCAGAATGGCGCATTCCGACTCCGTGTTTTATAACCGATGGCGCAGGTCCGCCGTTGCTTCGACATCATCCACTGGCTACGTACGAGTCGCAAGCAATCCCTCCAACTCGAATAGGACGAGTGAGGACTATGAACTTCCAGAAATAGACCCTACCTCAGAAGATACACCGCGAGTGACGCACAAAATGTCTTACCGGCCGCTCGTGCAGGACGACAGCGATGGCCGGAAGAACAGCTACGGCTCGACGGCTTCATCGTCCACCGTTTCCGAGGGCTCCATCTCGCTCCTTCAAGAGGAATCCGCTTACCAAGACTTTGAGAAGCGGAACAAGAACCCTTTTGTGGAAGAAGAGACTATCGAGTACTGGCGCAAGGTCTATGACGATGCCCAGTATGAGTGCAGGCACGTATTTGATCCATCTCTTACCTGGACTCAAGGTGAGGAGAGGAATGTCATTTGGAAATTGGACATGAAAGTGTGTTTATGGGCGGTATGTTCACCGCCATTTTCTTCGGGCTGATGTGTATTTCTGGAACCCATCGGCTGACCGATCGTGAGATGGAAAGTGCGTCATGTTTTTCGGCCTCCAGGTAGACAGAAACAACCTCCAACAAGCCGTCTCTGATAACCTCTTGGAGGACCTGGGTCTTGACACTGATGGTATGATTGGAAAATTGATATTCCACGTGAATTGAGGGACTGCACCACTGACCGCCATAGATTTCAACTATGGCAATACCGTGTTTCTGATATCTTTCCTCTTTGCTGAGCTGCCCTCTCAGCTTATCTCCAAGCGTCTGGGTCCTGATCGTTGGGTGCCTACTCAAATGATCATTTGGTCGCTTGTGGCAATCTCACAATGCGCGCTCACCGGTCGAACTACATTCCTTCTTACCCGCTGCCTCTTAGGTCTTTTGGAGGTAACTGTTGCCTTCCGCAATCCACCAGGTGCTGCGACTAATGTTGCGATAGGGTGGTTTTATTCCTGACTTAGTCCTTTGGCTTTCTTACTTTTACACCTCTCGAGAGCTTCCAATTCGCCTGAGCTACTTCTGGACAACGCTTTCTGTCACAGGCATTATCACGGCATTGTTGGCATATCCCTTGCTACACATGCGGGGTGTTTGGGGAATCGAAGGTTGGCGTTGGCTCTTTCTGGTCGAAGGCATGATTACTTTGATCATTGGCGTCATGTCGTTCTTCATGATGCCCGCGTCCGCTGTTCAAACGAAAACTTGGTTTCGTCCGCACGGCTGGTTTACCGAGCGCGAGGAAGCAATTGTCGTCAACCGTGTGCTTCGCGATGATCCCTCAAAAGGCGACATGCATAATCGTGAAGCCTTGACACCGAAGAGGTTATGGGAAGCTGTGAAGGATTTCGACCTATGGCCGCTTTACATCATTGGATTCGTCGCATACATACCTCAAGGTCCGCCGCATACCTATATTACGCTGACGCTGCGTAGCCTGGGCTTCAGCACATTTGCGACAAACCTTCTCACAATTCCATACGTAAGTAGACTATGCTGGCCAAAAGGGGTTTGGCTCACATCGCGCAGCACATTGCACACATCATCCAGCTCCTCGCCCTGACTGCCTTATCGGAGCGTCTAAATCAGCGGGCACTGACTGCCATTTTTCAACCGCTATGGACACTTCCCTGCATCATCGCCCTGAGATATTGGCCGGGGGTATTCGTTGATAAATGGGGCACTTACACGCTTGTCATGGTCCTGTTGTCCTATCCCTACTGTCGTACGTATTACTCAACCCCGTTACCGAATGTTACTGACTCTTGAAGATGCTATCTTGGTTGGGTGGTGCTCGACAAACTCGAACAACGTCGGTAGCCGCACCGTCTCCACTGCATTATACAATGTAAGCTTGATACTGTTTCGAATAATTCACCATATCGGTCACCCGCTAAATGAACCTCTCAGATGGCGGTTCAAGCTGGAAGCGTGTACTCAGCCCACGTGTATAGAGAAAGTGACAAGCCCCTCTACCACCGAGGAAACTCGGCGCTGTTGTGGGTCAACATTCTTACCATAGTAGTGTTTCTAGGCTCAAAGTTCTACTATATATGGAGGAATAAACAGAAGGCCCGTGTTTGGAAAGCCATGACACCAGAGCAGCAGGTCGAGTATCGAAAGACGACTCAGCTTCAAGGAAGCCGGAGGCTAGACTTCAAATTTGTGCACTGAGGTAGCAGGGCCATAGACTCCATTAAATACTAGTCACGCATACGCTGTAGACATAAACTAGAGATATAAGAAGAAATCGTTCTGAACCGTGGTATTCCCACTATCCATTACTGCAGAGATATTGGGGTCTTCACGTAAGATTGAAGCGACGACTAGTCCACGGGCTTGAACAGTTCCAATTGGGAAATAAAACACCTGATCATCGTCTGCAGCGACAGAGCAGATTGACCAGCATCTTACAAGCGGTTAAAAGGCGCCGAGCATAGGAATGAGCGTGTCGACCTACAGGCAGATTTTAAAAGGAGTACATTCCGAGTCCTCCTGATCATGCCCTCACAAAATTAGCAAGTATGTAAATAACTGAGCTGTCTATACGCGCTCTCGTCAGTCTTGCGAATGCCGAAGTGACAATAAGCTCAACAAGAAAAGTATAGGGTAAGGGTCGGTGGGCCTGCGATGTCAAATAGTGGGATTGGAGCAGAAGCGTTACAGCTTGAAATATTGCTATATAACTATTATATTCATGGACAACTCTATCGGATTTCTAAGCGGAACGGATGGCTCAGGCTCTACAAGCGACTTGTGGCACAGTCACTGTATAGCAGATGTTTTCATTGTTGACTTTGTCACTGATCCGAGGCTCTGGGTATTAAATCTCCCTCCTACGACATTTTATCGTAGCTGCATCCACATTTAAACATCTCAAATTAAGAATCTCCTTGATAAACTATTCAATTCATAGACAAGTAACATTACAGAGTGTTGGTGAGTATGTACGTTTAGATTTACACTTTCCTATATGTCGTATACCCAGCTTCGAATTAGAGAGAGATTGCGTCTGTCCTTAGGGAGTCGTTGAATCAGTGCGGTAGGCCATTCTAGATGTGCACATAACTGCATCTTCACTAATGTGCTCTATGTATTATGCTGAAATACTGCCGATAATCGTGTGTTTCTCGGTCATCCTGCGGAGTGGGAACCGACCGAACACGTAAGCTTTAATTTTAATCTCATGCGTGCCATGCCTTGGCGCTTGAGACCCGAGTAAGTATTGACATTAAGGGCTACTACTGTGTGTGAGGAGACTCATCCGATTGATGCTAATCGTGCAATACCTACCATGTATACACTGCAACTATGTGCAGCGGAGTCCAACAAATGTCTCGCATTATGGAAGTGCAAATACTTTCGGGTCCCCAGAAACGATAAATAAGCGGTTATTATGTTGCTCGGCTTAGCTGTCTCGGGATAGTTCGCCCGGCCCCGCGGTATCGCGTTTACCATGCAGGCTTTCAGGGGTAGACAATCTGACGACCAGGGTTAAGCATCCTCTATCGTTCGTTTACCACGCAGACACCCATTAATTCAGTTCCGCTCACCCAATCGAACGGCCAAGAAAGTCTTATATGGACTGCGGCACAGTACCTCCACAAGTGGGACGCGTAGCCATGCAAGTGCGCTTGCGGAGCATTGGGAACTTTTAATCTTCTCAACTTGGCATTTGCCAAGCAAAAGCCCCTGGGCTGAGCTCGGGACGTTCAAAATTAGGCATTGTACTCTCCACGGCGGAGGCCTTATTAGGAGCAGATTGTAAGTGAACAGGCGGCTTACCAGGAGCTCGTATGAACGTAGTATCTTGGGCAACCCAAGGGCCATACCAAATGAGTGATGTGAAGACCCAAACGTGCCCGACTCAAGGCCAAAAGGGTAAACAAGGGTCCTCGAAGACAAAAAAGAAAACAAGAGTCAACCCTGTCCGACCGTATTTTTATTTGGCCCACTTTGCCACTGACCTGCATGGCCAAGAATCCTTCCCGCAAGGGTTATTTGACATAAGAGGATGGATGCTTGGGTCACTGACATCGGATTCTGTCCCGCTTGCTTTCTCGTGGACGCCTGTCGCCTCTGTCCCAGCTGCTCCGGCACAATTGTCACTCAATTGGTATGCTATCAACGCCATCCAACATGAGTGCGATTCGCCTCGTTCTCGGAGCCATGCTCGGCCTGGCCAATGCCCTGGCCAGCACCGACACAATAACATGGGGTGGTGACAACTCCAGGGCAGGGTACCAAACGTGAGTGAAAATCGCACAACGAAACATGCGGCAGAGAAATGCGAGGCGAATCCTACACGCTTGCGCTCGCGGGATAACACTGCACAAAGAGCAACAAAGAGTCGTGAAAGACAACTCTCGACTGACACTTGGCTTCCTAGTAACCATAACATGGACCCTGCCATCGTGGGGAGCCCACAATTCGATCTTCTCTGGAAGACGGAGCTTCCAACAAGGAACGACGAGCATGCTTACTCCCAACCTCTGGTCTATACACCCTCTGGCGGCGAAAACCAGTACGTCTATTACTCGACAACGCAGAACAACGTGTATAAGATCGACGCGAAGACGGGCGAGATCGTAGCTTCAAGGAACATCGCGATACCATTTCTGACTGCCGACTTGGAAGACTGCCGGGATATCGACCCCCATGTTGGAATCATCTCTACTGGTGTCATCGACCCAGAGACTGATACTCTCTACCTCACATCCAAGACTTACGCCGACCAGACCCGTCCTGGGGTTGCTCAGGGCAGACCTGCTGGCCGGTGGCTCATACACGCGCTCGACGTCAATGATCTCTCCGACCGGCCAAGTTTCCCTGTCGACCTAGAGGGCACCGTCGCACGCAACAGCCCCTCTCGCATCTTTAATGGAGGCATCCTCAACCAACGCCCTGCCTTGCTGCAGGTAGGCGAGTGGATCTATGTCGGCTTTGGCTCCCACTGCGTCCAGTATCTCTTTACCGGCTGGCTTATCGGCTTCCACAGAACCACGGGTGACCTCGTTGAGAACTTTGCGTTACTGGGTGCTGACGTTGAAGAGGACCAGATGGGTGCGAGTATCTGGATGTCTGGCGGCGGCATCGCCTACGATGGCGCCGGGTCCATCTTCTACTCCACAGGCAACGGCTACGCGAACCAGCTCCACACCATTCCTGTCAAAGGCTTTGAGCCTCCGACTGCTTTGGAGGAGGCCGTCGTCCACATGACAATCAACGAAGACGGCAGCCTGGATCTAGCCGACTTTTTTATGCCTTGGGAAAAGCAAGTTCTGGATGCCGAGGATGACGACCTTGGGACCAGTCCATTCCAATTACTACCAAGCGAGTTTGCCTGCGGCAGCATCAAGCGTATCGGAATGGTTACCGGCAAAAGTGGCAAGACGTACTGGCTTGATATGGATAACTTGGGTGGCTATCGAAATGGCGACGGTCTCGGTGCCAACTACTTGGATAAGATTATTCAGGTCTACGAAAACGAGAATTCTGTGTACGCTGGTGCTGCCGTCTATCCTCTTGAAGGAGGTTATGTTTACGTCAACGTCATGGGATACCCATCGGAGGCCTTCAAATTTGCCTGTACCAATGGCTCTCCGTCCTTCACAAGAGTCGCCAGCTCCCCCGAGGAGAACGCCGGCCTCGGCGTCGGTCACGGCACAGTTACTTCTCTGGATGGGCAGCCCGGCACAGGACTTGTATGGACGGCTGATGTCCAGCAGAACAGCGGTTTCCGCGTCTACGAGGCCATTCCACGGGATGGCGAGATGAAGCTCATCAAAAGCTTCCATGTTCCCGGTGTCACCAAGTTCACTCGACCAGTATTCGGGGACGGCATCATGTACATCGGTAGCAGCTGGGGCGACCTACTTGCTTTTGGTGCACCAGTCAAGTCACCTCTTGATTGCACACCCACCAATGACTTTGGCGCCATCGATATCAAGGATGAAAGCGAGGGGAGAACCATAACCTGCAAGGCTATCATCAACCTTACAGTTGATGGTGTCCAGCTCGATGAAGCCGAATCGTATATCGCCTCAGGTCTACCCGTCGTCCCACTTGTCCTCAACACTGGTCAGGAGTTCACCGTCAAGGTCAAGTTCCACCCTAGTCGGGTCGGTCTCATCTCGGACAATATCTTGATAGATACTACCAATTCTGCTGCCGGTTATAGAATCCAGTCTTCGGTAAGGCTGACCGGAACAGGGTCAAGCGCGGATGCTCTGCTCGCTGTCGCACCCAGCGAAGTCGTTTTTACCAATGTCGTCTCCGGGTCTGAAAACTCGCCCTCGTCTAATGTCATCTTGACGAACGAGGGTAACTCGGAGCTCACCATAGAATCGTTTGAGTACTCTACGTCAGGACCCAACGGCACCTTTGAGAAATGGAATGGCGAGGGCGATCTCAGGGTGTCTCAATTCCTGCTGCAAAACATTCCATCAACTATTTCAGCCAACACTAATGCACCTATTACCATTCGCTTCGACAACAGTCTTGATGGCGACTTCAAGGCCTGGATTAGGGTCAACTCCAATGGCGGCAAGCGCACTTTCCACATCACGGGTGCTGCTGGCCCTGCTCCCATTGCCCTCCTGGAGTTTCAGACACCCGGCGGCGATGACTGGGTTACTTATGAGCCCGGCGTTCCTTTCACCTTTGGCGAAGTTTTCCAGAATACGTACAGCTCTCTGCTATTCCGCATCACCAACGCCGTTGCACCTGGAGGCACTAGACTCACTTTGATGGTTTCGAAGCCTCCTGTGGGCGCCGGACTCGTTCGTGCCCTCAACCAGGTCGACCTTGCTGAAGGAACTACGCTCGCTCCGGGCGAAAGCCAAACCGCAACCATGACCTGCTCTGTTCCAAAATCTCAGTGGAATGTGGAGCCTTACAACGGTACTACTACGTGGACCATGAATACCAACGATCCCGGCTTCGAGAAACAGGTCATCGAGTTCTTCTGCGACGCTGTTGCGCAGCAAGCGCCGCCCTTGTTGGACAATGGCCTGGGTCAATACCGTTATGTCGGCTGCTTTAAGGAGAGTGATCCCGACACGCAGTTGCCGAATCGACTGTGGAGCGAGCCTGATAACACAAATGCCATGTGCATCGCGGCTTGCGCCGAAAGAGGCAACATCTTCTGTGGCACCCAATATCACAGTGAGTGTTGGTCAGGCGATTTAATTGCAAGAACCAAGGTTGAAGACCTGCACTGTAATTATTACTGCTCTGGTGATATTAACACCATGTGTGGTGGAAATGGAGAAAACTCAGGTGCCGGCGGATCCTACATCTCTCTATTCGCTGACATTAATCAATGGGATGGAAACATGACCCGCCCCGGAATTCCTCCCCCGGCCGAAGGCCCCAAGGTCAACCCTGGTGTCGATGGCTATAGCCATATCGGATGCTTCACAGAGGGCACTAGTGGGCGAGCCCTTCCCACTGCCGGTGGTGTGGAAAGTTCTGCCAACAATGTCGCCATATGCGTTGCTGCCTGCAAGGGCCTCAACAAGAAGATGGCTGGTGTTGAGTACGGCGGTGAGTGCTGGTGCGGTGATCAGCTCGGTGGTGGATCCGTCTCTGCTCCATTGAATGAGTGCAACATGGCTTGCAATGGAGATCCTACTGAGTTTTGTGGTGGTGGCTCTCGTCTTAACGTGTATCGCTTGGATGAAAGCACGTCGTCCCCGAGCACACCCATTCCCACGCCCCCTGCAAGCAATGGGACCAGCACCGGCATTGCTTCCACCACATCTTCATCTTCTGCCCAGCCCACCGTCACTGGCCCCGCGGTGCGCGAAGTTGTCGGAGATTACACGTTCCAAGGCTGCTACACAGAGGCCACGGGCGCTCGCGCGCTATCTGGGAAGACATGGGCTGATGACTCTATGAACCTCGAGAAATGTGCCGAAGCTTGTGATGATTTTGTATACTTCGGTGTCGAATACGGCCGCGAGTGCTACTGTGGCAATACACTCCATTCGACCAGTGATCCCGCACCGCTTGGCGAATGTTCCTTCTTATGTCCTACCGACCCTTCGACCTTCTGTGGTGCCGGTTCAAGATTGCAGCTCTACAGACGGACCGGCTCAACACCATCTAGCGCCATTTCTAGTGCTCCAGAGACTTCTTCCGTCGCTGCTACTGCTACATCGGCACCCGCTTCGACTTCGTCTCCAAGGCCAACCCCTTCCGTCAGGGAAACGGTTGGCGATAAATGGACTTTCCAGGGTTGCCATTTCGCTGAAAATGGTGGCCGATCCATCTCTCAGGAGTCTTGGGCCGACGATGAAATGACGCTTGAGGGCTGTGCGGATTTTTGTGATGGGTATACCTATTTCGGGGTCGAGTATGGTCGTGAATGCTACTGCGGAGACTCAATTGCCGAGCAGAGCGTCGAAACGGACAGCGTAGAAGAATGCTCGTTCATTTGCCCTGGTGATGAGCTCACGTTCTGTGGCGCTGGCAGAAGGTTGCAGCTTTACAAATCCGATGCCGCAGGGCTTTGACTGAATGATGGGCATACTTGATGAATCCAATTTCGAGCTTCGCAGCTTTTATTGTAATCTGAAATAATTATTGTATATAGTAACGAAAGCTT
This sequence comes from Paramyrothecium roridum, assembly GCA_003012165.1. NCBI lineage: Eukaryota > Fungi > Ascomycota > Sordariomycetes > Hypocreales > Stachybotryaceae > Paramyrothecium > Paramyrothecium roridum. The sequence continues at coordinate 12,593 of PXOD01000192.1, forward strand.
TCACCTAATAACTCCAAGGTATTTCCCCATCTACTGCGAGCTCAACCCTTCCCAGGGCTATCATAATCACTCCCGGTAAAGAAAGTCAAGACTCGTCTAATAATCAGTCGCTTCATTCCCGAATGAGCAAAGCGCGACAAACTTCAAGATCGTAAATCAGTTTGATGATTCGGTCAGATTATCGTCGGTTTGCCGCAGCGAAGGAGCGAGCTTCCCAGCTCTTGATTGGGTCGACCGCCGGGACACTCCCGCGCGCCGGCTTAGTCGACGATGGCGAGATCTTGCTCTGGAGATTTTGAAGGCGGCTAACAAAACCCGCCTTCATACCCCGAGACGTATCCTTCGTTGTATCTGATGATGGTATTAGGAAGAAGCTACAGTAGAAGAAAGTGTACAACATACCAGGCTTGAGGTACGAGGCCGTACTAGTGCTTGCTACGGAATAATCCGACGCAGCGTCGGAAGTCATGTTGGTGTTTTGGTTCTTGGGGCTAGCCATTTTGGAGACTGGTATGGAAATGTGAATACGGAAGTAAGGTGTGGCTTTCAATGTAGATTGATTGAATCGCTGGTCGCTGGTGTTGATGCTGAATACTTGACAAGAGGTAAGGGGCTTTGGGCTATATTAATAGTCAATCGGGAACAGCAATTACTCACTAATGAACCGAATGACTCCGTCATGGCGTCGGTGACAAATGTGCTGAATTGCACCACGGCTTCGGTGTTCAGAGTCATCGTGAAGGGCGCGTTTCTGAAATAAGCTTGTTTCATTGGTCAATTTCGCTGACATGCAGGTTAGTGTTTAGGAATGCGATAAAACGAGAGCCGAGATGACATAGTAAAATGAGGCTGGAGGCCTAGAATCCACTCGTCAAGCCGAGGCCGAAGCCGAAGCCGACGCTTAGAGTCACTCCGAAGCCGATGAATTCCACCCATTTTCGCAACCCCGTTGACGGGCTAAGCTAGCAAGCGTACAAGAAGACCACTGATTCGTCATGGTGTTCGCAACATGAGCACACACAGAGCAGCTCCGAGACGGCGCAATGGCCGACTGCAAGCTTGCGATCCCTGCAGGAGCCGCAAGGTGGCATGCGACCACACGCAGCCGGTTTGTCTGCGTTGCCGCAGAAGGAAGCAAGACCAGGACTGCATTTACACCCTTTCCGAACACACACATCGGTCAGGGGACGCGGCTTTGCGGAGCCGGGTAGACGAGCCGCAAATATTGCGTGTGCGTTCGTCAGTACCGAGCCCGTTGGCTCGGCTTCACGCCGTCACCGAAGCCGATTCTACGGCGTCAGCGCCGCAGCCACCTCGGCCGCCGTTCCACACTACGTTGCAGTCACAATCGCAATCGCAAACATTCAGCTTCAAGACCACTGACACAAACTTATCTAAATCGCCGGCTCCCCGAACGTCAGGGCATCTTGGCTTCACGAGCCACTCAGCGGTGTACCAAGAGACAAGCCAACGCCTTTCTCGCTTGCAGGGCACGCCTTCAACTAGTCACACGCCGCGTCCCACAATTGACCCGAATCTCTCGAGTCCCAGCAATGTCGAGCCTATCCCACCTGAAATGCTGGAGATGTGCCAAGTGGTGCTGGGGAATTTGTCAGCTTTGGATATATCAAGAATGACTAAACCTCCAAGGACGCCTCTCAACATCAGAGACACTTGGGCTAATATGCTCGCAGTTCGCGTCATGCAGTCTCTGGAGAACCACGTAGGTGGCGATGACGAGAACAGGGGTGCTAGACTGGAACACCTTGGAGACCTCCTACGCGGGAACACTGCGCAACCCATCCTGGAGGAGGCAGCTACAGTAGAAGAGTGGATCGCTAAATACACAGGTGCAAACCTCCGCTGGGAGTCTATCGCCTTGCTCTTTACGTATGGCGACCAACCTGAACGCTCGAACAAGTTGACCACTGAAGGAAATAGACGAGAGGGCCGAAATAGCCCTTGGAGGCGTTTTGCGCTGCACAACCTCAACTTGTGCATCAAGCTGTCTAAGATGTTTTCAGACGGTAACTTGCTCTTGCTTCACGTTTGCCACCGACGCGCAATTCTGGAATCGGTAACTGGAGGCGATACAGGTATAGTTGTCCAAGCCTCTGTTTCGCAAAGCTGACCTGGTCATCCTTAGTTCTTTCATGCTGGGTTGCCCACTCTGAGACAGTAGCACTCTTGACATTTATGGGCCTTCATGTGGAACAAGAAACATCCTCGTATGTCCCAACCTTCACATCAGAGCTGCGACGCCGACTCTGTGCCAACGTCTTCAATATCGACAAAGCCTTTTTAGGGCTTCAAGGTCGCCCACCACTCCTGTGCCATCGATACGTCTCAACTTCACCACCACTTGACATGCCAGACGAGGCCTTTCTTGGCGATATAGAGTCGTTCAGGGCATCTGTCAGCGAAATGGATGAGCTTGGTTGGAACATGACCGGAGTCATGTCTGCAGTAACAGTGGCACGAGGGCGGACTGTATTGGCTTGTGTTCGAGATGAGCTCATTGGGATGGCTTTAGCGAATAAAAAACACATAAGCATCGAAGACATCCTGTAAGTCAACGACGAAACAACTGTTTTGTGGACATGAAGCTCAGTGTGACAGGTCTATCAAGAAGAAGGCTCGCGAGGCTATCGACGAACTACCGCAGTGCCTAATGTACCGAGAGGGAGACATACACGATTACTCCATCCGGTATGACCTGGTTTACGCGTGCTTATATATTCGACTAGAGTACCTTCAGAACCTTTTTATAGTGGAACGACTTCTGCACCGACGAGGTGCAAATACTGACGATGAACTCTTATTGATCAGCTTCGAGATGGTGGCACTGACACTCAAATTCTGGACACACCAGGACCGCTTTGCTGGTGCAATCAATGACTTTGAGGGACTAGTAATGGAGTGCCAATTATCTCTTGTCTTCGTCGCTAATGAGTGCAAACAGGTCATGAGCTATGCTGCCCCCGGTGGTGGCGTGTTGAGTATGGAGCTTCTGCGGCCGACCTTTTCCGGTCCCCACCATCCACGCAAAGAAGACATGACAAGATCCTCCATCGTTCAGCAGCTGAGCCTGCTTGTAGGATTTCTGGGCTGGGTCGGCCCGGATGCACCCAACGCCGATCTATGTGCCAGCTGCCGCACGGTAATACAGCAAGTCCTCGACCACACGTTCAACCAAGGAGTAACCTTGTCCATGGAGCAAGAACAGGCGGGGCTGTTTCAGCATCATGAATCCAATGAGTATGCTCTGGACGAGCCTACGTATAGAGGAGACGCCAGTCTCGGTTTCGACTTGTTAGACACGTTTAGCTGGTTGAGAAGTGATGATCTGAGCATTCTAGGTATGCGTGATAGCACAATGGTGTAATGCTACTATTCATCCGTGGAGATACCTTCGTTACTTGTGTAGATGTACTCGGTGTAGAGAAAGAGCACTAGCTGCGTCCTGCCTAAGTCCGTCCTTGTTTGATAGTGGACGGGTCCATATCTGAATTGAAATATAGCCACAATCCTGACAACACATTAGCTGATTGGAGATGATTCGAGAAATTAAAGTGGCTAAGGTGAAATATAGACACATCTGCTCATGAAATGAGACACGCCACGAACAGACTAATTGAAGTGACTCAGGTGGTATTTATATTGGTTGAAAGCAGCTTCACTAAACTGAGCCGCTGTACACATTTTTCCCGAGCCGAAATGCGCACAGCTTCAAACTCATGGAGGAAGGAGTGGAATTTGTTCTACTTGAGCTAAATTAGTGTTGCCAGCCAAGGTGAGGTTGAGTGTCTGTTGATCGCTGAATAGTGATCAGTGACTTCAGCTTAGCTTGACTCTTATACATAGCCGAGATAACACCAATGACACCGGGGCTTCATCACTGACGCCCAGGGACGGACATGGCCGCTAGGTCTTCCAAGTTGATCTCCTCCTGCCGACGTCTGTACAACACTCTAAGATCAGGATCAACCGCCAAATTAGTTCCACCTACACTTGTCTTTGGCTTATATCCAGGCGCCAGCTTCCAGTCGTACTTGAGTAGCAAGTGGCAAAGCGCAATCTTGATCTCGTTGGCCGCGAAGAATCGCCCTGGGCAGGCATGGTAGCCGTGGCCAAAAGCAAGATGGTCGGGGTGCGTGCTCACTAGCTGGGCCTTTGCCTCACTTCCAGCCTGCTCTCGCATATTGCGGAATCGGTAAATGTCGAACTTTTCGGGATTCTCATGCTTCTCTGGGTCTAACATGCCCTCGTCATCCACAACCATAAAGTCACCCTTCCGAATAGTGATGCCATCGGAGAGTCGGACGTCTTTATGGGCCACGCGGCGCATCGACACTATTTACGGATCAGTGTTAGTCTTCACGGGGACAAACGTGCTAGCTCACCAAGTGAGGCTGGCTTCAAACGTTGCGCTTCCTTGATAGCGCTGTCGAGTAATTTGAGATTGAACAGAGCGGTCTTCTTCCATCCTTCAGCCCGCAGTACCTGTATCATTTCCTCGCGCAGTGGCTCAATCAGTTGCGGCTGCTCCGCTAGTTTCATCAGGGTTTGCGTGATCAGATCTGATGTAGTGTGAATTGCCGCAAACGACATCATGAGCTGGAAAGCAACTGGATCGTACTGCTCGCCACCACTTTCTGCCTCAGCCCAGGCTATTGTATCGTCAAACACGGGCTTAGGCAGGCCTTCTCTAGCAGCCTGTTCCGTCTGCTGACGACGTTTCTCAATAATACCGCCAATCAACTGCCTTGCCTCCTTGGTGTTGGCGCGAGTACGTCTGCAGTCGGGCTCAAAGATGGCAGCCAGAGGGCGAAGGAAGAGCGGCAGCATGTTAAGCTTCAATGCTGCGCTGAAAGATGTGACGGTGTATTCCACTGTGAGCGCTAGCCATCTCGGATTACGACACAGCTCCTCGCCCAAAAAGACGCGGGAAGAGATGCGAGCTATGTACTCGAGGATAGGTTTCGTCAACATCATCTCCTTCCACTCTAAGAGCTCTAGTTAGTCAATGTTCAAGCCGGCGTCAAAATCCATATATACTTACCTGGTGACTCCCCAAATATGATATTTTCAGCATGTGTACATTCTTCTGACACAGGCACCGAGAGAGAGTCTATCCAAGACATCAGCAGCTGCAGCCAAATGATGGGGAAAAAAACACTAGGAACGCCTACTGAGGTGTTGTGTCAACTGCTTGCGTGCCACCTTTTGTACGACCTCCGACTTGTGCCCAAGCAAATCGAAGGCTTCAAACCCGGGAAGATACGAGTGCATTTGCTGGGCAAGTCAACTTTTGATCTAATTGATGGAAGCATTGCCTACCTTCATCAAGGCTGCACGAAAATCCAAACTCCGCTCGTTGCGCATTTCTTGCGCATAGCGAGCAGGCAAGATAATCAACTCGCCCAACTCAGTGACGGCTCTAAACGGGTGCCCCTTGTTTTGGGTTCTGGCTTGAGCCAGTTGATCCATGCTTGTGTCGAGCCATTCAAGCTTCTTACTGAACCGAGATTGCCACCATGCCGGGGCATTGATCGTAGGGAGACTACTTTTCCTCCCTCGACCAAGGATGTACACTGAGACAACAATAATTGCCAAAAGGGTGAAGGAGTATGAAGAGCTTAGCCATTTAAGATATGTGGGTTGGAGCCGCTGAATGACTCCAACCAGCAACGGGATACTTGATTCATCCATATCCTCTCAAGCTTCTATATCGTGATGGTGAATAGGCTTTTTGGTTTGTCGAATTTCAAGTCAGAAGGTGTTTGGGGGCCGACGAGGTACTTATAATTCGGCCAGCATCATCTTCCCGGTTACAAGCGACTTGTAAACGGAGTGTGAGAAGATTCGAAGCCGAATTCGTCCAAGTTGGCAATCATGCGGAGTATAGGCTTGCACCCCGCACCGGCTTGTTCGCCATATTGTTAATAGAAGATTGCAACCCTATGTGGTGCATTGAAGGCGTGATTGGTGAGATGGCTGATTTCGACCTCGTTGAGACGCAATGCTACGATAATCACCCCCCAGCTCACCGTAAAACGCTGAATCGCGCTCTAACTTCTTGGGGAAAAGGCCGCTGACGATCTGCCGTTAGATGCATGCAACTAAACTCTGCACCCAGCAACTAAGTCTTTCAAAGACATAATTAAACTCAGGTTCAGGCTTTCGGAACGGAGCGTATGATCCACACTCAGGTTGGAAACGTCATTCTCTGTATTGAGGCAAGCAATGGGCCAGGCAAGAGTGCAATATTGAGTCTGGCCACGCAGAGCATTCGGTATGGAGTCGGGATGCCAGGTTTGTTTCCCTGCCAAGACTTAAACGGACTTGGCGGGAAGAGAAAACAAGGATATCTGCGGGGACCTCCCCATCCCTCCCACCGACCGAATAATGCTCATCCGAAAGCATCAGAGACCGATGAAAGATGCAGGCTCACATGCGCACTGCTGCTACCGGCAGCCATTGGATGCGGATGTATTACGAATCCTCGTGGCAAAAGCCATAATCAGCTGGCATGATTTTCAGACAAGAAAGTGGAGTCTGAGCCATGATGCGAAGGACTATAAGATCATACCCAATCTCGAATATCAGGGAACAGAAGTTTTGTGAACATGGAGAATAACTAAGCGTATGACAGCACAGGTTCCAGTGTCAGCAAGCCAGTGAAGAGTCCCACAGAGCTGTTTGTTTGTCCAAGCCCAGTACAGTTTTGGGGTATCGACGCCAAAAGTCCTCGGTCAAGGTCCAATTCTCCAACCGTGAAAATGCGTCTATAAATGTGCGCTTCATGTGAGCGCTTCCACGCGCATCGACTTCGAGGATAGCCTCGTTCCAAGGCCACTTTAGCTTTACGCAGCATATGAACATGCCAATAAACCCCACTTCATCGAAATCATGTTGCTGTCGCATCAGATTAACGCGCAGAGTCGGCCACATGACGAAGTCGATAAACAAGGGATGTGCGGCAACGAGCTGATCTGGCACAGGCCGTTGGAAAGGTTGAAGGCTCCGAAACCTGTCTTCCGTAGGCGATAATATCCATTTGATGCCGTGGTAGGTAAGCCAAGCAATGGCCAGTCGCTCCGGGTCTCTACACGGCCACTCACGTAGACCTAGATGCAGGACATTCGCAAGAAAATTGGTTTGGGACCCGTAGAGCAACTCAATAGGCTGTGGCGAGTCAGGGCAGGCCAACACGAGGTCAGGTCTGGCCGCCCATGCGTATCGACTGCCTTCCGAGATGAAGTCCCACACATCGTGATACGGAACCAAGTCTGCCTCTTTAGGGAAGTGCAGTAGCGAAGGTCGGCTTGATACGAGCGAATGTGATGATAACGTGGGTGCGGGACCATCATTCAGACCCTCCAGTTCTGGCAAATGCCGACTATGCACTTGCGTCATAGCCAATCGTGTGAAAGGTAGATTATCCTCATTTGATGCAAGGTGGACACCTCTTCCATGTCCGGGTAATTGAATGAGGTGATCCTCCCGGAACCCCCGGAGTGTTTCGTTCTCAAGGCGCAATCGGCTACAAGCTTGTTGGCTCGTCCAGAGCCTAGCTTCTAGAAGATGAATTTGACGTTGAAGGGATTCGATATGGCTAGCGCGCTTATCGCGTATAATACGTTGTGCACGACGATCTCGAGCGCGCTTTTTTACCTTGGAGGGAGTCAGGTAGTCGTCAGGAGACATGTCAAGACCGTTGGAGATTTGAGCACGTAGAGCCAGACATAAGAGGGGTGGGTTACTATGGGGCAATCATACAGTTGAAGATGACCACGCACATTTAGCCCGAGATCGCAATATTTATGTAGGGTTGAGCAGGGTAGCATCGTGTCACGGGCCGATTCGAATCCGAGACTCCGACAGACTAAGGGTTAACTGAAAGACGACTCCAAAGCATGTGGAGCAGAGATCATTAACCCAGAATGTAAATGATTACATTACAATACATATATCTGTTTATCTGCCTATCTGCCTAAGGCTTTATATCCTCTTATGTCTGATGCATTTGGGATAGTCCGTATCCTCGTTTTACTTACCCTAGAGGTCAGCCAGGCAATCCTACACAAGATGAAAGGAGGCGGCGCAGCCAAACCAAGATAGCATCGATATCCATCCATTCCAAATCCCAGCAAATCAAGACATTGTAACATCCGAGAGATACATTTGAGTCAGCGGTGTTGCGAGAGTAAAAAATTAATACATTGTGATGGCCAACAAAAAGGATAAAGACTCAAAGCGCGGATAAGTTTAGAACAATTGAAGGGTGGTCATGTGGCTCAACAACCGTCAATAGGTGACATTTCTACGGATGAAGCATTACGTATTGTTTGTTTCCCTTGAACTTTTGCTCCCTGAGTGGAACTAGCTAAATAATCCTCGGGGAAAATGTTGAGAATTTGGGTGGGAAAGCAAGCCTTCCATCATTTTCTAATGGAGCCTCTGAACAGCGCACTTGCAGTTGACACCACGGCGTATTAGGAGCAGCAGTGTTTTTGACGGAAAATAGTGTCAAGTGGAAACTAAATCACAGCCCCAGAGTCTTGGCTCATTTCTAGGAAGATCGTTAACATGGCTATTTTCTAGTCATGAGCGCGCTGGCGAACTGCAGAGGTCGGCTCGTAGCTATAGTTGATTAGACGAAACATTGTCTACTCAATTGGCATAAATACTAACAGTAGGATTACATTTTTAACTGTCAAGTGTTGTGAGGTCCCGGGAATACCAAAGAATATCCTACTATTGCTCTTCCCAACTTCTGCAGTATTCGCATGTGATTATGCCTTCTGGAACCCTGCTAGGACAACAAGTGCCGATTACTTCTCCCGGTGTGGCAGTGACAAGCCCTGCCCGGTTGCGGCATTCACGCCTCTCAAGCAAATACTCGCTCTTACCTTCGTTCCGCCACCAATATCGAAGCTATCCTGCAAGGTCATGTCTGGTGCCTCCAGCAGCGATGCAAACGGCACATCCGTTCCACCCAACTCCAAGTCCTTGTTGAAGCATGAAATTCGGAAGCTATTGGCTCCGCTACCCACCATGTCTGCCGTAACGGGGATACGGAAGCTTTGATCAAATGTGGGGTTATTGATGTCTGTGCCGGGGGCGTCCGTCTTCACAGCTGTCTGGAAGCGGTGCTTCTCACCCCACGTCACCACTACACTTGGGCTGAGCTCTTCTCGTTGACCCTTGATTCCAGTCGCACCAGCCACAAGAATACTGACAAGCCCGCACAACCGACCGTCGCCGCTGTGATCGGAAGCAGAGAAGCTGCTGCCATCGGCCTCGAAGTGGAAGAATTGACTTCTAATAGCAACCTTGCCATCGGTCTCCTCCCCCTTGAGCACCATCCCGAGTTCCTGCGCGCCACCGGCTGTCAAGATTTCTTTGACTGTAGTGACGGCAAGACCAACTTCGTCGTCAGACCCTACGTCATGGTCCTGTACCGTGACCGTGATGCATTGGTCGAAGTCCGTAACCACAAAGTCGTGCGTCTCGCCCCAGGCAGGGGTGGTAGTGTTGTTCTTGACACTCGTCTTCCACACCTCCTCGGCACCCACTTCCACCTCAGCATAGCAATCGGGACTTGCGCGGGTCAGCTTGGAAAGGAACCGTTTGGCCTTTGTTTTGGACTCCTCCGCAAAACCCCATGCCTTGTCAACAGTGATACGGATGATACCGAGTGGCTGGTGATAGGTCTTGAAATAGTCGTTGTTGGCATCAAGCTTGACGGAGATGCGGTTCGGCAGAACTGCGATACTCTTGATAATGCTGATAATGACCTTGCGCACTGCACCGTCAATCATGGAGAAGTCGGCAACATCGGCAGCGCCGGTAAAATTGAGCTTGAGTACCGGAGGGTTGATAAATGCTACTTGAGCGGCTCCGATCTGCGATCATGTTCAGCAAAAGCCACAAAGTATGCGCGTATGACTTACCATCGGAATGACGTTGGTCAAAGGGCACAGAAGGATGGACAGTCTGCCGTGAAGCTCGACGCTTTTGACACCCTGACAAGCAAAGTGAGCTTCAGCATTCTCAAACAAATCTGGGGCCGAGTATGGACTTACGACTTTCGGAATCATATCGGCGTCCAGCTCGATGTCACATTTACCGTTCCAGTCAAGGTTCAAGTCCAGCTTAATACCATCTGCTGCGGTCTTGGTCACTCGAACATTCGAAAAGACGATTGGCACAGGGCCAAGCTCGACCTTGGTAAAGTGCAAGGTAGCCAAAGGACCAGGCAGCATGGTCTTGAACATTGGGTCCGCGATGTCTCTAACCATCTGGCTGCCAGCGACCCGAATATTGGGCCATAATTGCGCGACAATTTCGTTGAGGAAGCCTGAATAACTACCAATCAGCCAACTGTATATCGCTCAACATGATCGGAGTGAGGGGTTCCAAATCATGGAGTAGCACTAACCAGCAGATTCCCCCTCTCCTTCAGCAGTCAACTTTTCCACAAGGGTCGCCATGTTTACTGCTCGTGAAGAATGTGAGTTTTCGCCAAGAAATCGACAATCTCGACAGCTAGATGTAAGAGCTACGAAACAAGCTTTCTAGGCGCCACCTGATCGCGAGAGCTTATATAGTGGACTACTATAGCTGGAGATGCGGCCATGGTGTCCCATCCGATTGGAAGCTGCAAAGCCTTCTATTTCCAGGTAATCGTGCACCACACAATATGGGCCAAGCTGAATGTTCATGGCGTCATTGCGCGTCGCGTAGCGTCCCCACAGCCTGCTGGACGTCGCAATTTCAGCCTATGAGTAGACGACACATGCTAGCCCAGCTACCTGATTGGTACCAAAGCTCGAGGGAAAAGAGCTAAGCGAACTCGTGCAATGGGCGTTACATCACTTGCTGGAATGGTGAGGAAAACTTGGTCAGTTAGTGTGCTGCTATGGAGGACAGTGGAACGTATTGAATGGCATGAGAACCAGCAATTTACGAGAAAGAGAGCTCTCTGATGTTGCATTAGACCTTTCTAAGCGAATGTATTAATGCCTGGGTGTTTCAAGGTAGGATCATGGCCCTATCTCGATACAGTACTACAGATTGAGATTTGCTTCAAGAAACGCTGAAGCCTTCCCAGACTTGTCCTGCAGCTGGGAACTTCTTGGTAAATAATGATAGACTCCATTACGAACAATCACCTGGTACACAAAAGTAAGCAAGCCTGCGGCCCATTATGGGGTATGCTTACCCCAATCATGAGGTTACAATTGGACACACTCTACCGATCTGGTGCACCAGACTCATACTATGCCATGGATCCTGATTTAGACAATGTTGCGAGGCTTCGTGCCTTGCTTAGAGCGGGCCCTTGTAAGATATCTACATCAAGCTGTACTCTTCCTTGATCAACCCAGCAGCTCTCTCAGCAAATGCATAGACTGTGGACTGCAGGTTGGCAGTGCTCGTCAGAGGGATTGCACTTGAGTCCACCACTCGCAACCTCCCTATTCCGTAGACCTTCAACTTGTTATCCACGACACCACCTTTTTCCTTGGGTAGCATGGCGCATGTGCCTGCGAGATGCCACATGGAGATGGCACTCGTTTTGAGGTATTTTTTGGCCTCTTCAATATTTTTGAAATGGGAGGCTGGGTCCCGTCGTCGGAGTGGCTGTTTGACCAACTTGGCCAATGGAGGAGAAGTCATGAGGCTGTCGATGAATCGCATGTGATGAGCCATGATCTCAAGATCTAGTGGGTGGGAGAAGTAGTCAGGGTTGATGATGGGCGAAGAGTCGACATCTGTTGACTGAATATGAACACTACCCCGAGAAATGGGCTGCGCAAGAATGAGGCCAATTGAGAGAAATTTACCCTTGACCGTCCCCTGGGGTGAAGTAGAGGTCGGGTCAACAGGCAAGATATGCTGTGCAAGGATGGAGAGATATGCGCCCGACGGCTCTCTCGCCAGTAAAGTTTTCTCAGCAATATCGTAATACGCCTGTGCACGAATTTGACTTGGGCGCTCTCCGCCGGATGGACGATGTCGCGCAAACATGTCTTTCAACGCATCCTTGTCCTTGTCCGCGACGCAGTCAAGCACGGAATGATAAGCGTAGGTGTTCACGCCGACAGAGGTTAACAAGCCAGACCTAGTCTCTGCGTATTCTTGCATGGCTTGACCAATGGCCTCTGGCTCTTGCCGAACCAGTGCGTCGAGAGTATCGAGCTCTTCTACTGCCTCATAGTCTATGCTGGCGAGCAAATGGTCCTGAAGGTTCTCACCGACGCCAGGTAAATCTTGCACAAGATCGATGCTGTAGCGGTTGAGGAGCTTCGCGTCGCCTATTCCAGATAGCTCCAGTAACTTGGGGGACTGCATCACGCCGGCAGCCAGAATGACTTCTTTGGTGCATAAAACCTGCGATATCCTATCATTATGCCTGTATTGCACACCAACAGCGAACGGGATATCGTCAAGAGTCTCAAAAAGAATTCTTTCGACGACAGCGCTGGCCAGGACTTGAAGATTTTGTCTATCCTTGAAGGGACGGTAGTATGCGGAGCTTGCACTGCTCCTCTCCTTTGTTTTTGGGTGAATGCTTGCTAGGCAGCTAAAACCCCCCGTGGAAGCCCCAATAAAAGGGTCTCTGGTCATAAACTGTCCGCGGGACTTAAAGGTATCTGCCCACGCCTTGCGAATAGGGTGAGACCAGTCCCCAGCAAAGGAGGCCTGCACCAGCCCGTTGGCGGGGTTTTCCTCCTCCCAGTCATTTATGCCCAGTTGCTCCCTCTTGGACGCTATGACTGACGGGAACGTGTACGCCTTGCAAAGGTACGGACTAAGCGTCTTCCAATTCCACCCAGGGCTTCCGAGGGTCTCCCAGGAATCCACAAGGCTCGCCGCTGGTGGCACGAAGACGTGAGCATTGATGGAGCTTGAACCACCAAGGGCCTTGCCTTGGGGCAGCCTGACCGACCTCCCATTTAGATGATGCTTGATGACACGTCAGTATTCAAAACCAAAGGACGTGCAAATAATGCATACCTGGGGTTGACTCTGGAAGTTATAGTCAAGCTCAGATCCAAGCAAAACTGGATAGAAGCCGGGCGTTTTGACTCGTGGGTCGTCGTCCTGGTCGGCTCCGGCTTCTAGCACAAGGACGTTTTGGCTAGGGTCTTCGGAGAGGCGACTGGTGACGACCAATCCAGCCGTACCGCCACCGACGATGATGAAGTCGTATGTAGTCGACGACATGGTAGCGTGTGTGAGTTTGTTTTAAAAACTGGTTATGCACTAAAGATGGGATGATGCACTCAGACAGCAAACAAAGGACAAGAAAGTTGGTAGGTGTTGGTTGAGAGTACCAAAACAAGCGATATGACGGCACGAGCCCCTTTTAAGAAAATTGCTGCGGTATGTTAAATGTAAGTTGTTGGTTGTCATGCTTTGCTGCTTCGGAGCTTGCACTGTGTTGCGTTGGGCTGCGTGACACGGTGACACTCGACCCGCCTACAGACAGCCGCATGGGTTGCATTTGCGGTTCCAAGAACTAGCATCTTATGCAAGGATGTGTTCCAACATAAGAGCTCGACGTAAATGGGGAGGCCTCCTCTCTGGAAAAGTCCCGTCTGAGTTATTCAACCTCATCCTGCCACGTTTTAGCAGCGTTTGCAATCATGGCTCTACCACTAGGCGCCATCCAGCTCACGGTAATTTCATCCACCACCACCGCCTTTGCATTCATTTTGATTGGCCTACGGCTATGGTCGAGGCGGATCCTCAACATTCCCTTAGCATTCAACGACTTCATGGCTCTTATAGCTATGGTCTTCGCCTCTGGAGCTGTCTCGGTGTTTCTGGCCGCCGGATTTGCTGCAGGTCTCGGAGTTCATCTTCGGGATATCTTGGCGACGGAGCCAGGGAAGTTTGCTCTTCATCTGAAGGTGAGTACTATGTTGCGTGGAATTATTCATTAGCAGGATGCACTAAGATTGTACAAACACAGTTGTTCGTTCCGGCACAGTTGCTTTGGGCTGCTGCAAACACTTGCGTGAAATTCTCGATTCTATCTCTCTATACTACGATATTCCCGGGCAAGAAGTTTGCTTATATATGCTACGGTACAATGGGCCTCAATACGGCTTATTTTGTGAGCGTACTGTTAGAAACATTTCTTCTTTGCAAACCTGTTCAGTATAGCTGGGATAAGAGCATTCCGGGAGGCAAATGTGAAGGAGAGAATCTCGCCTACCTTATTGCTGGCATCACAAACTTGGTAATCGACGCTTTCATTGTGGCGTTGCCGATGCCTTTGCTTTTTCGTCTGCAGATGTCACTTTCCAGGAAGTTGAGCATCGCAGGGATGTTTAGCCTGGGTATACTGTTCGTAAAGGCAGATTCCTTCACAAACAACGAGTGCTAACAAGATTTTTGAGTAGTATCCGTGTCATATCGCTGTTGAGAGTCATCTGGCTTCAAAGTTGGGACTTGACAGACATGACATATACCGTTACCCCAGGCGCTATCTACTCCGTTCTTGAGCCTACACTCGGTGTTGTTAACGCCTCCCTTCCCACTGTCAGGCCTGCATTAGCTAGTATCGTGGGTAGAAAGAGCTTCAATTCGACTCAACAAGCCACGGTTGGATCTGGCAGCTCCATGGTAACACCCAGCCGTCGCCAGCAGAAGCCAGCTTCAGATTTGCTGACATCCTACAACCATGACTGTGTGAAGTTAACGGACGACATCCCCTTATCTGATCTGCAGCTGGAACATGAAGGCTCCATTCCTACCGAGATGAGAAACAGAATAACCGTGACGAGGAGATGGAACATCAATTACACTTCTTCGGAGGGCGAACAATCAAAACTGCCTATCGGCAACGACAACGTTGTCACTAGCAGATCCGATGATGGATTTAATCTATGAAGACCATCTTTGGTCTTTTCTCATGTCCTCAAAAGGATGGAACCGGGATCCCATACAGCCACGGGTACCCGTGTGATTATATAAATAAAAACTTATTTAAATAATTATATAAAATACTATAGGCTAATAAGTGAGCACTTGTGTTCGTACTGTAGAGACGCGTAAGGCAAGACCAAGCAATATTATCTCTTCTAATGAACAGGACTCATCCCCATGTGTCTACAATCAAAGCTTGAGCACTACAAAGCCTGGAGTCAGGGGCCTTGTGCTTCAAAGGATGTCGGGGATTCAGTATTACTGCCAAGAAGTTGTAATTTCGTTTGTGGCGGGTTAATCTCGTGTGGGAGGTTACATCTGGCGACCAACCTACAGTCAGATGATATACGCTTGTGTGCAGTGTTTCGGGCTCATCGATTGAAGGGCCAACACCTCCTTCGTTGTTACATTTCGGCGGTCTGACTGAGCTCCGGAGGAGTCGCATGCATCATGCCATGAAACACAAAGTGTTGTGCTTGCGAGGTTACAGTCGGAAACGCCGGGCTCATTCGTCACATCTTCTTCTGCACAAAAGTTTTCTTGCAGGTAACTTGGCGCAGGACAGGTCCACAACAAGTACGAATCCCGGACTTGCTTCGGGCACCGATGGGTCTCGGAACCATCACAAGAAATCAACTTCACACAAGGCAGCTGTGATATTCGAAAGCCGCGAAAGTCAAGAAATATATATTTAGAGAGCTATGGTATCCCATCGAATGGCGATATAGAGCCCTTGAATTTTGATCCCATCTTTAAAAACGCTCTATTTGCCTTATGCACATCAGTCGCAAATTGAACTTACTCTACTAATTCTTTTTATTCTTTCGGCTTTTTCATGATGCCACGCTCAAGATTCTCTCAGCAAAGTGTCGGCCTGGCCACAGGAGTTATAGAACCGTGGCTGATACAAGTTTTGAGACTACATCGATTGGCGCTCTATCATGCAAAAACAGATTATCTTTTCAGCTGCAACAACTTCATGGACATAATATGCCTGGGGTTTGTATTCGGTGCCTTTAACGCTTCAATTACGTCTACCCTTTCATTGGGCCACTCACTTCCCTACCACCAGATTCTCAAGTCTTCACCTTCAATGCTACTTTGGTCGTGGAGTAACCTTTTCCTCTTCAATCTCCATAATCAGCGGCACGCTGAAGCAATAGCTGAAGACGGCATAAACAAGCCCTGGCGACCAATTCCATCCGGGCGTTTATCTGCTGCTACGGCCACAAAAATCCTGTATGGCATGTACCCTATGACATTATGCATATCACTCAGGTTGGGTGGCCTCGTTCCATGTCTGATGGAAGCTCTATGCTGTTTGTGGTACAATGAATGGGGTGGAGCTTCAAAGGCGTTTGTAAAGAGTGCCTTGACTGGGCTGGATTACCGTGTTTCTTAGGAGGACCATTGGAGGTTGCGACACGACGGTCGATCATTTCAGGTGGTGGTCCAGCCGATGTTTGGCTTTTTATACTGGCGGCGATCATTCGCTGAAGGGAGAAGAATATGCCTGAGTCCGTAGCTTCACATTGCTCATCCTAGACTACAAGACTGTCTGTTGGCTCCCATATCGGGCAATGCCAATCACAGGGAGCTGTAGCGCTGCAATTGTTGCTGCGTGCCACTTGCCTTCAAATGAATCCTCACCCTGGTCAAAGCCGTTACAGTGGGGTGCTCTTCCTGGGGGCCAAAGTCTTCTAGGCCGTTGTTCCTTTGCAAGCCAAGAGGTTGAGATGCCGACGGCAGGAAAGTTTTATGCCTGATGAGCGAACCCATATACGGGCCGTGTTGAGCCACTTGATGGAAATGAAAGTGAAGGGCGATATCTTTACCACGAGAATCGCAAGATAGATATGATACAGTAATCCTCATGCCCTACAAGCCCGTCAACGGTACCGTTACGGCTTGGTTGACCCTCATCTCGATGATGCTCAAAGCAGGTACAATGATATCCTTTATAGTCGTGCGGGATAAAACATGCCGGAACAGACATGAGTCTCTGCGGGAAATGGTCCGCTGCGAAGCCCCTTTAACAACTCCCGAGGTATGTCGCTACGCTTTCAAGCACATATCGGCGCAATTACATGTCGTTCTGATGTATGATTCCTGATCACAAACAAATAGCAAATCCTCAGCTTTGCAAGATGAGCAGAACCCGGCTTGGGTAGCTCACACAATATATAGCACTCCGTTTGAGACGGCTGCTAATTGATACTGATAATGACAGAGCACTTTGAAAAAAGTATTGTTGAAAATGGCCTCTTAACATTATATATACCTCATATAATAAAGTATTCTAAACCATCGTCTACAATAAGCTTCGAAGGGCTTTTAGCGACTTCCACTATCCACTATAGAAAATCTACTTAACCCTACCCTAGCAATCCGAAGGGCAAGTGGGGCATTGCTTATAAATTCGCCGCATTTTCGGCGAAAGCAGCTAGTTTCAGACCCAGAACACTCAAGGCTTGTCTTCGATCTCTGGCAGATCTGTGCGACAGAGAGAGGGTTTATCCAATCGGTATCACCTTCTCTTCCATCGGTAAGTTGAAATAGAACCAGCCGTCCAGTAGACCAACTAAGTAGAGAGGCTTACCATGTAGAGGACAATGCCGCCGGCGACTCGGCCATACCATTCCCGACATCGTCGCCGCCCATGTGATCGATGCCGTCAGAGGAAAATGAAGTGCCATGTTGATGGCGAGCCACCCTGTCTACCGTGTCAGCGCAGCAGTGCCTCGTGTATCTTCACGAATCGTGACAGCCGAGGGACTGTTGTTAACGCTCCCAACACACCATCGACGCACACTCCAAGCCAGCCTACACCAATACGTGCGTCCATCACCACAAATCCGGTTTCGCAGCTTCAATATCAAGGATCCCCGTCGCAATCTGATTCAATCCCTGTTGCAATCAATGTCACGGTTGAAGCCACTCAATTGGAGCAGCAATGGCCATCTACAGCTCACACATCTTTGAACACCAGCCTGCCAATCCAGAGCCCGCTAACCCAAATCTCCCAGAGCTTGGAGTACATGCAAGGACACACTTATCAGTTATGTGGTGCTTCCTCAGAAGCTGACCCGTGGCTACTGAGACACTACAAGTTTGATGAATATGGTTTCCAAAAGTTCTTCAAGATTGATTTCCGGAATGCTGGAGGAGTTCCAACCCGTGACAAGATACCAGCTCATTTTGCCGTCAGGGAGCACAATGTTGAGACCAGCAATGTTCAAGATGGGCATGGATGGGCTGAGCTTGCTTCCTTGGTGCCGCTCAGCCATGGTGGAAGACTCCTGCGTTTGTAAGTCCGATCTTTACATCATTCTGATTCGGGACAAGCTGATCAAATGATTCAGGTTCATGCAGCGTGTGTTTCCACTATTGCCCATATTATCCCGGAGCCACCTTGGAATCTGCCAGGATCAGGACATAGCAGGACCGCTCGTTCTTGAGAAAATCCCGCCGGTTCTGTTAGCTGCGGTATACGCCACCGCTTTGCCTTTTGCCTCGGAGGATGAATTATTATCTTTAACAGCTGTTTATGAGGAGCCTCCAACCTCCAAACTCTGGAATTTCGTACACGAACTGATAATATGCAACATGCACACACCTCGCCTAGCTGCATTGCAGGCAGCGATCCTCTATGTGCACCGCACAGCGCATGATGGGAAGGGCGATACAAATGCCGACACGACCTCTACCTGGTGCATGATGGGCATCATGGTGGGATTGGCGCACTCTTTGGGGTTGAACTTGGAGTGCAGGATGTTTGGCCTGCCACCACAGGAGAAGAGACTGCGAAGGAGAGTCTGGTGGGCACTTTATAATGAAGATAAGTGGATGTCCATCATGTTTGGTCGTCCGCCATACATACATTCGGCTGAGTGGGATGTTGCGGAGCTTGACGAGTTGGACTTTGTAAGCACTCCAAGCTGCAACTCCTGGTCCAATGAAGTAGGCTCCGTGTTTCGAAGTGCTACCAGCCTCGCAATTATCGCCCAGTCAGTCCAAGAAAGCCTGTAGTAAGTTTCCCCTTCTGCAAAGAGATACTTCTGCTAAGACGAGTATAAAGTTCACTAAGAGCCTGCCAACGGCTGGCTGAGGACATCACAGCATCTGTCGAAGTTGCTAAACCGTTACTGCACAGCTTAGGTGCCTGGCGTGAGTCACTCAACATACCCGGCAATGGTGTACTTTTACACGAGACGATGGCTGCAGTTCAAAAGTCGCTTCCGGCGACGATATACCACGCCTACCTTGTCCTCCTCGTGCTGGTCTGGCGGGCTTTGTTGCGTACGACTGTCCGCTCGTGCGAACCCCCACAAGTAATTGACCTCCAAGATCTCCTTGACCCTACAGCCTCATTATTCAGGGACCTTGATTGGGGATTTAATTATCTGCCAGAAGTTGACATCCGTGCGGAGAACCCGACAGAAAAGAACACCATCGCAGAAGAGCTCTATGAAGCTTCCATGAGTTGTGCCACAAGTATCTTGGATTTCAACGCTAGCCTTGATTATTCCACCTTGAGCCAATTCTGGTACTCATGTACGTTCAGTACTCCTGCGAACAATGCATTATATATCTTCTAACCAGCAGCCTGTGCACAGGGTCGTCGAAAAGCTTTGCTTCAGTTTCGAACTTTATAATGCTACTTCTTATACAGGCACCAGATGTCGCGAGGGCGGCAAAGGCGAAATCTTTGCTTGAAAGATGGCGGGAGTTGCTTCGTCACCAGGTCAAAGCCTTTCCTCCTCTACTGCCTGCTAAAGTTCAGCTAGATTCCTATTATTTGAATGGCCTGGACAAGACCTTCCACCTCACTGAACATGTACAGCAGGTTTTGTGAAAAGAATATTGATTGCTTTTGTATAGAAGGACTTTTCCACCAGTTTAGAACTAATCTATATGAGGGGGTTGTTCATAATGAACTTGGCTTGAATGCACACCGCAGGTGGCTAAGTAATTTAGTTCCTGGACGAGACCGTAGTGTTTGGTTTCAAGAGAAGGGGTGTACACTCGTTTAATTCATCGAAAAGTAACGTTTCTTCCATGCGCTTCGGTCTCGGCGAGGTCTGAGAAACCGGCTCTCTGTAAGAGCGCCTGAAGCATGTAGAACAGGGACAGAGTGTATTTGCTCCAGACGGCGGCGGTTGTGGAAAGTATGTAACGAGGTTTTGAAGCAGGTTTGACAGCGAAGTCTGCATATTGAATGCCAATCACAGATTGGGAGTTGTGATCAAAGATGATTGTAGGATTCAAGCTTATAGGAAGTTGGATTGGTATCCAAGATGTCCCTAGACTTTATTCAAAATGATTT
The DNA here is from genome assembly GCA_003012165.1 of Paramyrothecium roridum. Lineage (NCBI taxonomy): Eukaryota > Fungi > Ascomycota > Sordariomycetes > Hypocreales > Stachybotryaceae > Paramyrothecium > Paramyrothecium roridum. The sequence continues at coordinate 32,868 of PXOD01000192.1, forward strand.
GCGTTAGTGATTTTACACCCCTAAGTGGTTATTAGGCTACCAATATAAGTATTTATCAAATAACATTACGGCGTGTTGCGTCTCAGTTTTCGCCGTTCGAAAATGGCTGGCCACATTTTATGACTCCATCGATCCGGCGAAATGTTGAGGTGGGTCAGCACGGCCTTTCTTTGTCGCTAGAGAACTGAAAATATTTACAAGCGTCAGTTTTCGCCGAATCACTAGCCGGGAATGCTCCTGAGAGTGATAATCGTGCTAAAGAGCATTTACTTAAGATCAAAAGAATTTGCAATTGCATCAGGATACGCTGAAAACATTCCTTATTGTCCAAGCGACAAAACGTTATTGCAAACTCAAACAACTGCTTAACTAAAATCTCCATGTTCCAAAAAAGCAAAACCAGCTCACAGCAGCTCGATTCTGCGGGAATCACCAGTGGCAATGTCATTTCCACCGCACAAGGTACGTAGTCTTACCGCTAGAAATGTCAGTATGGCCATAAGCACACTACTCACCCTACTTCAAATTGCAGACATGTTCGATGTTGGAGAGGATCAAAAGCATCAAGAAGGCGGCATTACTGGCTGGGTGGTTGTCTTTGGGGCTTGGTGTGCGATGGTGCCATCAATGGGACTATTGAATACGCATGCCATCTTACAAGCTTGGATAAAAGACCACGAACTGAAAGGCTTGCCTGAATCGAAACTTGGTTGGATCTTTAGCTCCTATGCATTTTTCCTCTACTTTTGCGGCGCGCAAGTTGGTAAGCACCGCAAAGCAATTTCTCTCAACCTTAGCTCTGATATGTATTAGGACCCATTTTTGACGCCCACGATGTACGATTCTTGGTAATACCTGGATCCTTCGGCATGGTGTTATCTCTCATATTCATGAGTTTTTCAAGAGGTTTCTCGAGCTCCCCAAGGCTACGAGAACTTTAAGCTGACAACATGAACAGAGCTCTACCAATTCCTATTGTCGTTTGGGGTTCTTGGTGGGATATCAGCTTCGCTTCTTTTCAATCCAGGTTTGGCAGCTATTGGCCAATGGTTTGATGAGCGTCGAGCCTTTGCAACGGGAATCGCCTGCACAGCCGGTGGACTGGGCGGCGTGGCATTTCCTTTGGTCATTCTATATTTGGCTCCGCATATTGGGCTCCCCTGGGCACTTCGGACCATCGCGCTTATTTGTCTCGTTCTTCTTTCAATCGCTTGCCTGACGCTGCGAAAGCGTTTACCGAATAATAAGAAGGCTGGTGCATCAGTCGATTTCAGAGCTCTCAGAGATCCACGCTTTGCGATTGTGACCCTAAGCGTATTCCTGATCGAGTTCGCCGTGTTCATTCCTTACACATACATCGTCTCATATGCGCTACATTCTGGCTTTGATACACACAGAGCCTATCTCCTGAACGTTGCACTCAACGTAGGGGCTGTCCCCGGCCGCGCAATTCCAGGTTATGCAGCGGACCGGTTCGGCTCTTTTAACACTATGTGTTTTACGGCATTCATCTGCGCTGTGTCCGTTTGGACTGTCTGGCTAACGGCTGGGAACAATGAAGCCCAGACTATGGCCTTTACAGTACTCTTCGGCTTCTTCTCCGGCGCTGCAATTAGCCTGACTCCTATCTGCGTCTCACGAGTTTGTCTGATTGAGGATTACGGCAAAAGAAACGGGACTGCATTTTTCGTTGCCAGCTTTGGAGCATTGATTGGTGTCCCGATCGGTGGGGCTATTGTGGATGGCAGTCATGGTGAATATGATGGCCTGATTATTTTCGGAGGCATTCTCTACACCATAGCTTTCGCCGCGTTCACTACAGCTAGATTCTTCACTGGAAAGTCATAGGATAACGTTGGAGATAGAAAGAAGCTGTGTTGAATGGAATTGAATGAATGCATAATTAGGTTAGTCCAGACCAAAAAACCAACATACGACTTTCTCCTCAAAATTATCCGTGCCTGGGTTCAGGGTTGCTCGAGACAAAGCCTACATTTTGATGTGTTTAATATTGAAAATCTGCAACCTGTTTTATAATAGATGGTAGTTATTCCCTACGAGTTCAACTTTGGTGATATAGTCACCAACTGTCTCAAATCTCAATCCTTTTGTTCAAGTCAATACCAAAATCTGCTCGTTGGACGATAAAAGCGATTCATTTAATGACTTCACGCTGGACATTCATATATAACCGGCTTTTCCTTCTGGTTCAGTGCTCAATTATTGGGCAAATTCATTCATTCTTGTTCATGTATACAACTATTGCTAAAGAGAACAAGCAATTAATGCCTGTGTAGAAAGGAAATTGACAAGCACCATAGTACAGATTGAGCCATTTTCAAGACCTTGGCACTGTGGCCGCAATGGCCGGGATTAGCTAGCATGCCAACAATGAGATTCCCTCTGGTCATGAATCAACGCTAATACGCGACACCAAACCATGCTGTAGCATAGCCGGTTGCCAGACACAAGACGACTAATTGTCCCAAGACCAACAGTCCACCTAGCGAGTATTAGCAAACGTCTCTTCGAACGCTTGCAGCCTACTCACTGGATGGTGCTTGGGCATTTCCAGCGTTGGAAGGAGCACCGCCGGATGGCGGAGTAGTCGTGTTGTCACCAGGGCCGCCAGGACCACCGGGGCCGCCGCCGGCGTCAGGGTTGGCGTGGCCGCCATCCTCGTACCTGAAAACAGCAGGAGTAACCTTCTCAGTGATGGTAGTGTTGATACCATAGGCAAACCAGCCAAAGATGCCGTCAGCGACAGAGTCGCCAAGGAGAGTCCACTCCACAACTGGGTCATGGTCCTGGTTGGCCGCCTCAGCAAGAATACGGTCCTCTGCGTTCGTCGTAAGGACCTGTGTGTTAGTGTTGTAAGGCTCCAGAAGCTCGACTTGATCGATCAGATCCTGGTCGAAATAGGTCTGGCCAATGTGGCTGGTATAAATTTCGTTTCCAAGGGTTTCGTTTGCGTAGAGAGTCGCATTAGCATGGGCAAGCAGGTGAATGTGGATAGTGCGGCCAGTGTAGTGTCCAGGGAACAGAGTCTCGAATGTAGCGACACCATCTTCGTCGGTGGGCTGGATACCACGGCCCCAGGTCTTGTCGATGTTGGTCGCGTCGTCGGGGTTACCGTTCGTAGGGTTGATCACACCACCGTACACACCGGTAGAATTGCAGTGCCAGATCTCCAGGTAGAGGTTGGGCACTGGGTCGCAAGTATCGACGTCGATGACTTGGTAGTCCAAGATCAAGTCGACACCTGGCTCGTCCTCCTTCAAGTTGGTGCGAATGCTCTCGCCACTAACATCTACAATTGTGTCAGCTAGACGAGTTGCCGCATCATGACCTGGCAATCTTACAGTATGGGCCCAACGTGACGTCAGGCGTAAGCACACACGAGTTCTGTCCGGCAAAGAGGATCTCAGGGCTTGTGGTAGGAGTGTAACCGAGGCTTGTCTTGTTGTGGTCGGTCGCGAGAACATCTTCGAGGGAGCGCTTTTGGATGCCACCTAGACAATTTATTGCAATCAGACGCCGTCCACTCGAGATGGTTGGCTTTGGCGAGGAAGGCTACTTACGTTTCTGGCGAGCCGCTGTAATCGCAGCAGCACGTCGGTCGACGTTGCGCTGAGTGACGCCGCGGGCCTTCAGTTTGTCGGCGCAGTGTGCCAGCGAGGACCGCTCAACGTTAGAGAGGAATGAGCGTCGCTGCTCAAGCTCATCCGAGTGGTCTTCGCCAGGGTGGGCAACAACTGACGCGGCCAGCGCCACGGCGAGGGAGAGAGTAAGACGCATGATTGGGATTGCTGTGGAACAGGATTCTTTGGCAAGCTGGCTATGATCTGTTCTGGCTCCTCAATTCCATCTGAATGCGACACATTGCGACTTCTTATACTCTGTAATTGTATTTGGATATACTTGGCAGGCAAGGGTTTCCGGGATATCGTGGCGATGCATACGGCCGCGGTTGACGTCTCGACAACCGTTGTGGCTCCTGTGGGGCCGGACCGAGTTGGCTAGTGCATACAGCCAATAGAAAAGATTCCATTCCAGGTAGAGATGGCGATATCAGTTAACATGGGCTCGGATTCGCCGGAACAGGGCGTGCGCCTTGGCCCTTGACCGGTGGTTGGCCGATGATTACATCCAACTATTCCCCCTTTTAGAAGGTCACAATGTGGGGATCCATGCTGCACAATGCGAAACACTTCTTTATGCGTCCTCGCAGAGTAGCGGTAGCAAGATGCCAGAACCAGTTTACTACCGTACCTGGTGAAGTCGGCAGCGGATGATGTCGGACACGGAGCCTTTCTCAAATCTGTCATTATCCAGCGCTTCATTATTTTTCAAAGATGACACGGCAGATAATGCAAGAGTCTGATGCGGTGAGATGCTGTATCCCTCATGTTGTACCGGTTTGTGCGAGAGCTAGACGAGTAACGAGTGGATATTCCCTTACCCGCAGGCTAGACAAGCCGGGAGGGGAGGGCAGCGATCTACTGCCGTGGCCGGGATCTTTCGCCAACCCCCACCTGGACCGTGTCGCAGAGCCCTATGTTCCTGCATGTCGGCAGTTGTTGAAGCATCAACTCTTTTATCAGCCAATCACTATGCTGGGATTAGCATTGTTGCCGCCAGTATTGGAATGACGTTTGTAGCATAAAGTCCGAGCCAAGGAGCATCGTCCACAAAGCCTGCGAACCTGGTTCGTCGGCGTTTCCATTAACGGCTAGATGATGTTCAAGCCACAAATCGATCGCCGTGCTTTTACAACGTTCCCGCCGGGAGAGCATTCATGCACCCCTGGCGGAACGTGGTCTCCGTGCGTCCCACAAAAGCGAGCTGGCAAGCGGCGCCGGGAGCTTGAGTATATGCCGAAATCAAGCCTGGGCTGCAGTATATGATTATTACAAAAATGTCTTCTCCACTTATTTCGTCATCGACTGGAAGATGGATTCTCCATTCGGTGATTCTCCGAAGCGTAAATAGTGTGTTGTCAGCAATGCGCATCAAACCCTGAAGGATGTAAAGGCGGTGGAGATCTATTTAGAAGCTCCGACTGTCTCGATCTCGGCTTCGGTTCGGCATCATGGATCGAAGGCCTTATCTTCTTTTTACTCCACTCGTCTCGGCTAGGCTAATGCAGGATTGCGAGGACCCTAGGCACTGTTTAACTCTATCCCTTGCGAAACGCGACCTATATGGCTATGCTCTCCAGCCGCAAGAGTGTCGCCGAGATTTCTTTGCCAATCCACTCCACTTGACACACGGCTATGCATGATGGAAATAAGTTGTGGCTTATCAACGAATCGGAGCACTTGCGTTGGTGCGTCGGATATTATTTTCACAATGCTTGGATACAACAGAGGACGTGCAGAGATATTAACAGAGAAATAACAACAGACATATGGTTAAGTTTCCGAAGATCTACTATGTAGCAAGAATCAATGCGTAGTACAGAATTATTGCCGCCATATGCTTTGGAATTGAAGCTCGAACGGGTGGCGTTTCCAAAGATTCATTCACAAAGTGCGCCATTCATCTTTCTCAATTCGTACATTTAGCTTATTGTTAGTCTCGGTGGCATTCAACACCATGTTGACGGGCTGCTCCACAGAATATGCCGGCCACCGAGGAAAGTACGGCACTGTAATTTATAAGCATTCCGACATGTGAAGACTTATCAACATTTACACTAACCTTTATAAGTATTTGGGTTGCCGGAGGCAATAAAGGAGCTGAAAGTAGACCCAATACCCTTTGAGAGGGCTAAGTGGGAACTGATATTGACGACAGGCGGGTTCAGACCCAGCATATCGTACTCTGGAGGGAAACCGAAGAAGTACGTGTACTCTGCGGAATGTGTTGCAAAGCCAGGTGCGAGAGAGTTCCGCACGATAGGCAGACCTGTCGGCACAGTATCAAACCTATGTTCCACAGTCATTGCCAGCTTCGATCACGATCATCAGGTAAAAAGCGAAGAGGACGCCTCCTCTGCTACAGGGTAAAAGGGAACCCTGGTGCTTGGCGCCGGCTTGGCCAAGCTACCGTAGACAATGCGCCCACCGTCAGTAGCCACTTGACTATTTCACCAGATGAATAATCATAATTCGACAGAAGCTCGTTCAAACTTCCGAATGCCGCTCTTCGGTATCCCACTTTCATTCAAACTTCCGTATCTCGTTCCTCACATGTTCACGTACCTATAAGAATACACAATGCCACCCGCAGCTGCCCATTGCTCGGCCATTATTCGGCGGCCACTTATCTGTGAGAAGTCGCCCATGATAGCTGCCACCCTGCGGTATTGTGAACCACATGTAAGATTCACATCGCGCATGGCATCACAGAAGCGACTGTGCATGGGTAGCGAGTACGGCGGGCTTTGAGCCTCTACCGGATACGCATTGAGAACCTGGTCAATCGTCGACTGTCTTGCGTTTGGAAATATGGTCTTGAGTAGCTTCTCTACATCGCTGTCGTTCTCAGCGTTGGGGCCAAAGTAATTAGCGGAAAGGAGGCCCTCGTCATTATTGGCACCGGTGATGATAGTAATTCTTCTGCTAAATTTCCCCTTTTGTAATTGATAGATTGGCGGTTCGGTAATAAAATCCCCGTCAATCATGGTCCAAATGGAGGGCAAAGGAGCGAACGCGCCCGCTCTCCATACGGCTTCCACAGGTGCCTTTCGCAAGCAATCAAGAGTGTTCTCCGCAGTCCAGCAGCCAATGTTATTTAGTGTCGCCTCATAGACGGCAACGCATGCTGGATGCGTTGGATATAGTGCGTTGGTTCCGTATGGAGAACCACTGACCATGATGGCACCTCGAAACAGCTTTTCTGCCCCTTGGCCGTTATGAGCCAGAATCTGATGGGCCACCGATGCTGCACCGGCGGACTGCCCCCATAGGGTAACCTTCTTAGGGTCTCCGCCAAACGCAGCAATGTTTTCATTGATCCAGCGAAGAGCAATCCGTTGATCTTTGAGGCCAATGTTGGTAATTCCGGCGGCTAACGACTGATAACCGCCGGGGAAACCGAGGAATCCAAGGCGGTAATTTAGAGTAATCACTATGAACGGAACATCTCTTTTGACGCTTGACTGGATCAGGTAGGAGGTGTTTGTAGAGCCATCAGCCCCAAAGCCGCTCACGAAGCCACCGCCATGGAACCACACAACAACTGGGAGCTTCGCCTTGCCATCATAGCCTGCCGGCCGGATAATGTTTAGGTTCAGGCATTCTTCGTCGATTGTTACGTTGACATTGTCAAAGGAGCGAGATACGTTGAGCCCAAGTCCGAGCGACTCATTTAGAAAGCCAGTCCAGCAAGCGAACCTATAATATTCAGCAGAACGGGTACCCTGCCATGTCTCGTTTAGTGATTGGGGATTGTCCAGGCGCGGCGCAGAGGCGAACGGGACACCGAGGAAAAGATCCTGGTCGAATTCTGGTAGATAACGACCGATATAGGTGCCGTTCAACGTCTTCGCAGTAGGTGCCGTCCTACCAAAAGCCCTCGAAGGCACTAGCAGGAGCATCAAGTGGAAAACAATCATTGTGGAACACAACATTATGCGACATCAAAAGCTTCGACGCATTGTTTGACAGTCCTCAAATCTCGAGGGTTGCGGCACTTATATGCAGAATAGTGCTTAGACCGCCCGTAATGGCTCCGCGGGTCATCCTCTTCCGAGTTTGTGTTCCCATCAAATACAATCTCGTGTCTCTTCCACCGCAGTATCTAGGACTAAGGATTTGATACTATTTTGGTGCCATCAGATAGTCCCAATGGAGAATGTGTCGGCGCAATCCTCCGGGCAAACACAATTTTTCCAGCCTCAACAAGTGCTCGCTTGGTAGCTTGAATCCTACGCTTTTAGCCGGCCAATAAAAAACCGACAGCCTTCTTTACTACTCGTTCTTCGCCATAATCGAGTAACTGCTTCAAAGGAGGGGTTCTAGAGGCCTCAATGCCTTTACCTTCGGCCGATCTTCTCGGGGCCAATCATCCAGGATTACCCCCCTCTCGCATCCTTCAGCAACTGGGATTATTCTTGGCTTCGGCCTTGTTCTAGATTTTCGGCCCCGTGAATTTCTTGTGAAACGTTGTCAGGAAGGTGGACTTTGCTCAAAATGTGAATAATCATTTCTTGCAATTTCCAGCCACACTGGCAGCAGATTTGTGCATGAACAATTCTCAATTTTCCATTTTCGCAACATAGTGGCACTAAAAATATTGTAAATCTCATGCTCCCAATCCCTGCCTGTTTTACAGACAGTTTCAGGCACTTGGCCATACTTGTAATCATGAATATAACTAACGCGTTGTTAGTCACGCGCAAAACAAGAGCTCGAATGCTTCTTTGCTCACCAAGCTCCGGTCAACTTATATTTGCCCTCAGGTAGAGCTTTCAAAACGGAAGGCTTCGAGCCACCAGTCAAAATCACCCACGGAACCACCTACATGGGTTGCTCTGGGAACGAGCCCCAAACGACCTTTAAAGGCGATGACTGCACGTCGACCAAAAAGTTCGACGAGATTATCATACGGCTCTATCACATTCAGCAAAGACTTTTCTTCGCTCTGTCCGCGGCGGAATTATAACGTCAAAATGGCAAGACATGGTTAGTTTAGTTCCTATTGGCCATTGATTAGCCAATATCATCCGCCATCTCGCTTCCACCGTCTTTTGTGCCGGCCCAGACAGGCAATGTGACGACTGTGCATGATGTCAAGTTCTTGCAAAAATCAACATTGTCTGCGCGTGGGGAAGATCAAAGTGCAACGTCCCGATCAGCTCTTTGGCCCTGTCGAAAGTCCTACCAAGGACTTTCAGAATAGCCGGGTCATCTATGGCGATCAGTAAGTCCGAGATGAAGGGCCAGCTGCTGAAAAGATGTGAGAATTTTCGGACTCAAGGAAAATGTCCATGTCTATCTGCTTTACTTTTGACTTTTGCCGAGTTGACATTGACTGCGTCGGCATCTGTGAGCTCTCCTACTTGAAGCTGTCGGGCTGAGAATATGAGTCACCTCAAGGTCCTCCATGTTTTGGGTGTACCAAATTCAGCGAGTGCTGTGAGTATCTTGCTGTAAGTTTCCTCCAAGTATTGGGCAGTGGCTTGAGCTAGGAGCTGGAAGCTTCAATGCCTGATCGTATAGCCGGGGTATAATATTTGTGCTTGTTTCTCAACATGTGGCATGCTCTTCAAAAGTGTTGCGCAGGGTTACATATTCCCTACATATAGGCTGAGTGCCAGGCTTTCTTGACGTCATTGGGGCTTGAAGTATTAGGTAGCAAGTGCAGAATTGGGTATCATGCGCATTTTTTTTCAAACAGCCTCACCTTTCCACGCTTTTGCAATCCTTTCATCGGAGAAAGAATTCAAGGCCTTGTCACAAAAAGGCCAAATCATACGCATTCATCTCCTGGAATTTTAACCCCACCTTTCCCCAGCCGAATCCGAAATGCGCCTACTTCGAAGGAGATGGATGTCGTGGAGGTTGGGGGTCAAATTCCTCCATACGCAGCATTGTCCCACACCTGGGCTGAAGAAGAGGTTACCTTCCAAGACATGCAGGGACTGGAGGGCGCCTGGCCTGACCTTCGTAATGACGCAACAGAGCTTCAGAGATGTACGGTACGCACCAAGAAAGGCTTCGGGAAACTGTGTGAGGCGGCCAGACTGGCTCGTGAGAGCGGGCTCGACTACGTTTGGATTGATACATGCTGTATCGATAAAACAAGCAGTGTTGAGCTCTCGGAAGCCATCAATTCAATGTACCGATGGTATAGAGATGCAAACATCTGCTACTCGTATCTTTCAGACGTACCCCCCGCCTATAAAGAAGACATTTTTGTCGAAAACTCCTGTTTCCGGTGAAGCAAGTGGTTTACGAGGGGCTGGACTCTACAAGAACTAATAGCTCCAAAGGAGGTCGAATTTTTCGCGCAAGATTGGAGCTATCTTGGCAATAAGCAGCAGAGTAATCAGTTTATCAGCCTCCTTCATTCAATCACGGGAATCCAAGACGGAATTTTGCGAGGAACCCTGGCCCTCGATGAGGTCAGTATCGCGTCTCGTATGGCATGGGCCGCATCTCGTCAAACAGCTCGCATTGAAGATTTATCTTACTGCTTAATGGGTATATTTGACGTCAACATGCCACTCCTTTATGGAGAAGGCTGTGAGGCATTCTTCCGCCTGCAACAGGAAATCCTGCTGAAAAGTGATGATCAATCCATCTTTGCCTGGTCTTCAGTCGAACAACAGGAAACACCGATAGGCAACGAGACAAAACTCTGGGGTCTGCTCGCTGATTCCCCCCAACGATTTAAAGACATGGGCCAAATCGACAGTATCGCCTCAATGAGACTGATTGGCACGCCGTGGGAGTGGACGAACAAGGGCTTAAAGGTTGAATTCTGCCTCCAGTTGATTGAGGATGACTCGGCTGTAGCAGACTACTCGGTGAAGTTGAGCTGCGAAAAGACCGACAAAGACAACATCGCATTTCCTGTCATCCAGCTAAGGCGCTTGTGGGGCGACCAATTTGCCAGGTTACATGCCTCTCGGGTTGACTTCATGAAACCAGATGTCCATCAAAAAGCCAGTTTCGAGACTGTCTTTGTCAAACAGCATCCTTCGATCGAGAGACGGCAAATGCATATAACGGCCCCGCAAGATTATGAAAAGAAGGACGATGCGACGGAACTGTTTTCGTTCAGGCTTATCGGCGTGTATCCGTTGAAGTCGTGGGATCCGGTCTCTCGGATTCTTAGCCCTAGGAACGTACGACTTGGGACTACCTTGTGTATTTTCCGCTTCGAGATCTGCAGTTCTGGAAGTACACTCCTTAGCGATGTTGCTGTGGGCTTACGAGAGACAATGCAAGGTGCAAGTACGACCTGGTGTGCTCAGATCACAATAGCAAACAAATACCCTACATTGGCAGCAAGTTGCCATCGTGTCAACGAAATGCTAGCAAAGGATCCTGAGAAACTGAATTCGGAAGTTTCTCATGACATTGATGGGACCACGCTTCCTACAACAGCCTCGGTATTGAACAGGCATATGCGAGGAAATGTGGAGATCCAGCTTCACCTCACGAAGAATGAAGATGCTACGGTGCCCCCTGAATTGAACAACGACAAAACCAATTCGTGCAGCACAGACAATCCTATAAACTCCACTGATTTGGATACAGTGAATCTCACCCCTGATCCTTGTCCCATCAGTACCCAAACCAAGCCTGACAAGGGGCGAAATGCGCTTCAGCCAGATGACGTTCCTTCTAGCCAGATCAAGAGGAAACCACTTCTCGACGTACGCCTTTTACGATTTAAAAAGAGTAATCCAAAGCTCCCGGTAGAACTGGATGACACAGTTTTGCCAAAGAAAGTTCCATCCGCAGCGGACTCGACTGGCTTGCCTGGTGTAACACCTAGTCAATGGCTCAATTCAGAAAGCATGGGCCTGATACAAACTCATCCATTCTTTCTGGCCTTACGAGAAGAACGACATCTGTTAATTGATCTGCTCCAGGAACTAAGGATGGCACGAACGACCCGGCAACATCAAACTCTTCTTGCCCAGCAAGTCTTTAATAGTGTCATTCGGCCGGCTGAAGCTGCTATTGAGATGGAGCAAAGTGTTATTGACATAGAACGATCAGAACTAGAACATTTGAAAGACCAAGAGGATGTGAACAGGCTTTTACAAAAAGTGACAGTTACCGACTCACTCCGTCGAAGTATCTTCCGGAGTAAGGCTACCCCTGTGCAGAAGCAGCTTAAGCTTGTCAGGATTGCTCCTGTCGACCAGAAGGTCGCAAGTCAGGCAAGTCTTCAAGCTGCGATTGGCAACCTTATGACATCGGAAAAAAGGCGATTTACAGGCTTTGGACAATTGTGTTACGGTAGCAGGGCAGAAAAGGTCCAAGCCTGTATTGACAGGGATTCGAAGTACGTTGAGGATGTTTCAAACGACTTTTTCAATTTCCGACCTATCCACTGTGCCGTTGCGCGTGGCTCTTTGGAGATCGTGGGCCTTCTTCACGCGCATGGAGCATCCTTAGGGGTTTCAACATCGCAGGGATTGACCGTCCTTCATTTAGCCGTCCTTACCGGAGATCATACGATGTTGACTTATATATGGCAGCGAGTTAGGAGTAGCCCAGAGCGGGCTATTGTGGATAAAGTTACATCTTCTTTTGGAGATTCACTCTTTCATCTTGCGGCGGCCTGGACTTATGCTGAGGAGTTTTGGGCTCATATGTTCTATCAAGATCAAAAGGAGGTTCTGATGCCTTATATAAGAACACGAAACTTCCTTGGTGAAATTCCTCTTCATACAGCAGCGGCAAAACAAAATGTTGAGGCAGTGAAAGCAATCATCTCAAGCTGTTCACCATCAGATCTTGCAAACCTCATTAGCTGTGTTGACCAATGCGGGCGGTCCGTAATATGGCACGCTGCATGCGGGGGCAGTGGGCTCATCATTCAGCTCCTAATCTCAAATACCCCGAAAGACCACCTGGGCTCATCTACAATAAATTTTCTGCTGGATCTAGCTGATGATATCAGCATAACTCCTGCTAACGTGGCATGTCGCAATGGCTGCGATGATGCACTCAAGACACTTATACTTCTTGGGGCTAATATGAACATCCCTACAGATTCCCTTTCTTTGTTCCCAGCTCATTTCGCCGCGATGTTCGGGCGTACGAAGTGTCTCAATGTTTTGGTTGATCACATCGCAGGAGAATTGAATATGCCATATCCAGGACATCCTTTCATCAGTGCCATACACCTTGCTGCAGCTAATGGGCATCGAGATTGCTGCAGAATCTTACTCTCAGTCGCACCATACCTCGCGGGATCAAGGAGCCTCTGTATTTTTAACTTGGAGACGGGGCCACAGATCACTGCATCTTACATCTCTCTGACTGAAGCTCACCTAATTTCATCAAGTGCTAATAGGCACCTCTGAAAGAACGCAATATAGGGCTCTCACCCGAATACTATAAATCAGGGATATGAATACTGAGTCACACGAAGGTAGTTTGTTTATTTATTTGGATTCAAAGCCTAATTATTTATTATTAAGAATAATTATTCACCAGTGTTCGTCCTTGTTCACCCTGCGTTGGACCAAATGTGTGCTGAGTCGGCCAACTTGAAGCCACTCGCCCTGCTGCTAATAGTAAAGAACGATGCTACCTGGAGGCCTGCTGCCCCATGAATAGGCCTCGGATGTACTGGGAAGGGGTCACGTCGTTGTGATGAGTAGGGGTGGCGTGAAAATAGATTACTTGAGATTTAGCATGTACTTGTTGTCCTGGCTCTGGGATCAATGTGACGAAAATCATGTACCGCTTTGGTTGCGGGAAAGCGAAGATGCGACATTGCTCTTCCATCCTGCAGCGCTGCGTCGGTAGAGGCGTCTGGTGCATTCTTCCCTGGGAAGAGGCTTTTAGCGCTTCGAACGAAACGGTCTGCAGTACTCTAATGAAGGGTGCTTTGAGCTCAACCAAGATGCCCACCGCTTCCGACGCCCCATCATGGACAGCCCTTGGTTGGATATGCCGACATGAGCCCCCTCTGCCGATCGGCCATTCTCGCCGACTTCATCCATTCCGACACCTATGTTTCCGGGAATTACTTTCAGACAGCAGACTTCACAGGGCAGGCGCATCCCCTTAGCAGTGCGGAGGCAGTATGGATGTTACGAATAGGGATATAAACCAATTGAAGCCTTCTAAAAATCCAATATATGCCTTTAGGTGAGATTCTCTATATAAGAATAGGTTCCTTATTTTTGAGATCTACTTCCGAGGAACGCCTAAACAACTTGCGAATAATCTCACTTTTAGCTCAGCCTCTTCTCTATATTAAGTATCTATTTATACGTGGGGGCTGATTAAGCAGATATGGGGCATTTACATGCCTGCTGCCTCCGCACTACTAAGGGGATACAACTTTTTGAAGATGCCGACATTGTTCATCGTTCTTACGCGGAGCGAGACAAGCATGTCCTTCGGTATGTCATTTTCGCTCTGTTGGTCTCGACCGCGTCGTCTTTCGATGCTGGAGGCTGGTTTACGTGGATACAGCCAGAGAGTTCTCGAAGAACAGTCCTTGTAGCAGAGCTCCTCAAGGGAACCAACACGTTTTAAGCAGGGGAGGGGTCAGGCAGAAGCCACGATTCCACGAATGATCTTCACGGCCCAGATCGCCCCATGGAAGGCGAGATGTCCCAATCAGCGAGAGTATCTGTGGAGTTGTGTGCCGTGACTGGGGGTCACGATTAGCACTTGGATTGGCGACATGGGACCCGCCAGCGCGGATGACCTTGAGGAGCTAGGCATTATGATTCGTGCAATGAATCTTGGTCTAGAAGCCCTCGAGGCTTGGCTTGACCGGCAGCACAATGGACCTGATTGGTAAGACGAACGGAGCGGAACCCAAGATCAGTGGAGGATATAAGTTAGCAGGGAGAGTAGTTCTTATGTATTCTCTACGCCATTCTCTTCTGCCTCAGTTAAAACTAGCCATCGCATTTACGAACTCGTCAAAGAAGCCGGTTCCGTAAATGATTTATCCGATAACAAATCTGCCTACTTGGCCACTTCAGTTATCTCAACAATCAGTCTCTTGCCGTCTCGGAAGGCAACGTTGGTAATCAGGAGCGAGTCGGTCGAGGCCTCAACCTTATCGATCTTGCGCGACTGAGTCCATTTCACCCTATGTGCCGCGCAGCCGCTGCCATCCGGAGCCTCCCAGCAATGGAGCTCGGTAACTGAATAAGACAGGATTTCATTCTCCTTACGGATCGCAACATTGATGTCGCGGAATTGCGTTCCAACAAAACGGTCGTGGTTAATCCTAGATTTGGTCAATACTCGTGGCAGTACGTGGGCGTGTCAAGCTCACCTTACGAACAGGTCTGCCGAGACGTTCTCGTCATATAGTGCGATGGTAGAGGCTTCATCAAGTTCGAAGAAGACTTTCTCATATAATCGTGTGAGCCATGGTCCGAGGGGGCTAGAGGCTGAAAGGTTTGACGACATGTTGATGGTGGTAGTTGGTGAAGTGTTTGAAGGCTTTCTGTGTGTTTTGAGCAATTTCTGGGCCGAATTGGGTCCCTTTCGGCACTTTTATACTTCATGATTTAGGGCTGATGCGATCTCAGAATATGCTTCTCGAGGGTGTCGCGGAAGGGTCGGAACGTATACTGCGGAGTTCCGCACAAGGAATTCACACGCAGACCCCAGTCCCATGTCTGATGCTTTGATCCGAAAGCGTGACCACAAGAGGCTTGCACCATCAACGTGTTCATAGCCGCGTAGCTGTTGCTTGACTATGATTCCACCAGTCTCGTTAGTGTGTTGCGGAGTTCCGCACCAAGGACTGGTTCACCTCGCCCTAGCAAGGCTCAATTAGAATCACGCCCAAATCACCTCTGAAAGCTGCGTCCGTAACCGTGGGGCGCCATTTACGCTATGTCAATCCCAATCATGGCTTGCGGCTGGGAGTTTACACCCAATGAACCCCTTTAGCTCGTATCTGCTTTTTCTTTTTGTTTTCTTTTTGTTTGGGTTTTTCCTCTCGTGATTTCTTTCACAGTGTTTTTTTTTTTTCCTTCTTTTTTTTCCTTCTTTTTTTTTCCTTCTTCCTTCTTTTTGGGCTGTTTTGACCACACCGTTCAGACGAATTGATGGAAATCCATTCATTGGAAGGTATGGATAAAATATTTCGCAGTGCAAGTCCGTAGCTACCATGTTAATCAAACTTCCAATGCCATCTTCTGTAATAGCAAAGAAGCAAGCATCATGCCTTGCGGAGCTACAGATAAAACTCATCAATCCTTGGGAAATGGTGGAGCCTACCCTATACATCCAATCTGCACCGTGAGCCAATCGCGATGGTAGGAATTATGACGTAACGCGTCAGTGACGCCCACAACCGACTTGTCGTGCCGCATGAGCATGATTCTATCACCAATCGACGAGACGCGCCGCGGACCCATGCAATGGCGGACTTTGCAGCTCGTAGACAAGAAAACATAAAACAAAACAAGGCCCTTCTCCAGGATATACGCGTCCCCAACTACGAGAAAGCACCTCCCACTAAATCCAGCACTGGAACCAAGAATGCCAAGCGCAAGGCATTGGCGCCAGCAGCGCCCACTAGATCCTCGAAGCGCATTGCTGAAGCAGTCACGAAGCCAAGTTATAATGAGGACGATGTAGGCAGCTCTACAACCCTCAAGCGCCCTTCACGCGGCACAGCAAAGAGCAGCCGGGCCGACAAACGCAGCCTCCCAGCACCAAGTCCAAGTCCTGAGCCAAACCAGAAGCCCTCCAAGCCAGAGATTGAGTCTATTGTAGCTGGCTGGACGGACTGGGAGCCAGAAGCTACCGAACCAACCCTTGAAGCGGATGGGACATTCTACTTTGAGTCGCATCCAGAATTCCGGCCGAACAAATCACCAGAAGAGATGATCCGCGAGGGCAGCTTCGGTGGGTCTTACTGGCGGCCCCTTCGTTCCAAACGTCTTGGAATCACTGTCCAAGATGACTGGAAGGAGTTGCCGGCATCTTGGACTACCGGGCTAGATGTAGACACATTCCTAACCAATCCCTCGTACAATGCCGAGGTGAACAAGTACGGCGTAGCATGCGGCCAGAGTATCGAGGAGTGGGAGGCGGCAGGGTGGATCGCGCACGAGTACGACGTCCGAGGCTGGTTCCAGTGGTACTGCCGCTTCTGGATGGGCCGCCGGTGTCCCGACGACGAGCGCCAGGTTGGCCGCTGGAAGAAGTGCGTTGGCGAGACGGGCCGTTGGCGACGCATACTCCTCAAGAAGTACGTGGCTTTGGGCATACGCAGTGTGTTTGATGACGACGATGGCGATGACGATGGCCGCTCAGGCGATGTGAGCCCCGTGGTGCACCAGACTTGTCATCACTGGGCATACGAGGTTCGCCAGGAGGCGTTGGACCGGTTCTGGACTGAGGGTGTGTAGATTATGGCACGACATCGCATTTGAAGCGAGATTTGTAGGTATTCAAGCAGTCTCTTGTCTTACCAACGGGGTGTACGGCGTTGACAAGCCCTTTGGAAGGAATAGAATCGAATAATGTTTTGCAAATCATTGGCTCAAACGTCATCTAGACATCTTCTATCAATCAAACAGCCTCGACATCTTTTGTCTTTGTCTTTGCCTGCTCCACTTTGAGGGTATCATCCATGTCATCATCCATTTTTCCGTCCAGAACATCAAGATTTTCGGCCGCGTTTCCTGGGCCAGTCCTGTAGCCACTGTGGCTGCCAAAGACATACCACACGTAGATGGTCATCAAGATGGCCACGAGCAGGAAGGCGAAGATGGTCCAGTTGCCCATGGAGTACATGGGCGATGTCGTGCTTGGGAACAGGAACGGGGCGGAAATACCACCGCAGTTGGCAATGGCAATCATTCCTCCAGTTGCCAATGCAGTGGCCGTCGAACCAGTGACGGTGGCAGTACGATGCTGTTAAAGGGCCAAACATTAGCCATTTTTCGCGGGAATACGGTGCTTGGGTAGGTCAATGGACAACTTACAGCAACGAAGGGAAGCACAGCCGCATTCGTGCAGGCGATGATGAAGACCGCAAAGTATCGCACCCGCCAGTCTCCGACGACGGCGAGGAGAAGATAGCCGATAGCCACGAAAACCAAGGCTCCAATGACGTGCCTCGATCGCTCTTTAGTTCTGTCGCTATGCATGCAATTGCCGACAATGATGAAGAGCGCAAAGACATTGGGCGGCACGGTCAAGAGCTGAGCATCGTATCCCTTGAAGCCGAGGGTTGCAACGATTGTCGGGGCGAAGTATCCAAATGCGTTGAGAGAGTTGGTCATGAGGAAATACTGAACGGCAAACAGCCAGAAGAATGGTTCGAGAATTGTCTCCTTGGCAATCTTGCTGTCCCAGTGCTTGTCCTTCATGGAGGGCGCGTAGGGGCCGAGGCGGGCGACGGCAAAGGCTCGCTCCTCCGGGGTGAGCCAGGAAACGGTTTGGGGGTCTAAAAGGAGCGTGGTGTGAGCAACGGCGCCGTCAAATTCCTTACGGATTACAAGGATCCAAGGAACTTACAATCAGGAAGCCAGAACCAGACCATGACACCAACAAGGACGGCTGGGATGCCTTCCAGGATGAAGAGCCTTTGACCGTGTTAGCTACATCCTTCCTTGGAAGATCGGACGTAAACATACCATTGCCAGCCGGCCAGTCCAGCATGTCCGTTCAAGAACGAGATGCCTGTCGCTAGTAGACCTCCAAAGGCGCCAGAAACCGCCACACTGGAGGCAAAGATGGCCATTCTTGTTGCTCGTTCTTCAGGCTTGTACCAAAAGCAAAGATACATCATGATACTGGCCCCGAGTTAGCCTCTTGCGTACACCAACCGCTAGACACGGCCAATCCGAAAGGCGTAAGGGGAGAACAGAAGCTCAACATACCCTGGGAAGAAACCGGCCTCGGCTAGACCAAGGAAGATCCGGACCACCAATAATCCACCATAAGTCGTCACGGCAGCCGTGCAGATGGTGACGATGCCCCACGACACCATGATTCGGGAGATCCACTTGCTGGGCGAAAAGTACTTGAGCATGATGTTACTGGGGAACTCCATCAGGACGTATGGGACGAAGAACAAGGCCACGGCGACATTGTAGCGTTGGCCGGTGAGGTTGAGCTGCTGGACAATGTTGTCCTCGGGCGTGTCGTTGTTGAGGGTTCGCGCGTTGCCGAGATTGACGCGGTCGAGGTAGTCTGCGGAAAGCGAAGCGACTGTCAGAAACACTCTTCCCGTCACAGCAGGAAATTCACGCGGGTTACGGTTACGCACTCAGCAAGTAGGTCACGCAGATCCATGGTAAGATTCGGATGTCTTGTTTCCAGACGATCCGCTTCTCCATCTCCTTGTCATTGAGATTGACCGTCTCCAGGCCGGCCACGTCCAAGGACGGCTTCGCGGAGAGGAATTTCTTCCAATCAACCATGGTGGCAGAGTACTGTGTGGTGATGGACGAAGGGTCGGGAGTGGTTCATCAAATACCACAGCTCTTCTGCTCAAGTTGCAGCATAAAGGAATGGACCTCTTCACCGAGAAGGTTCCTCAGCAATATCGAGGTCATGTCAATTCATTATATAGAACCTCCCCACAACAGATCAATGTGGCTCAACCCCGGATCTTTCTCGTCATTGAGTGCAGATACGCTCTGCAGCACGCCTGATAAGGTCTTTCGGACCGTGCAAGAGGCGCCAAGTGCATGTTGAGCTCCGCCGACTTGAGGAGTAGCGCCGATACCGCAGGCTACATCCTATCTTTTAGTTCAGCATGTGCGTCGAACGCCAGGTTGACTGCCGGGAATGTAGCACGCGGTAGCCGAGATATCCAGGGGGACTTCCGTTATAACAGGATTTAGTCGAGCTTTCTGCACTCGCGGATGTGGCAATTGTCATTGGTCCCTTTTCCTGGAGAAATGCTTGACAGGTTAGCACAAGACAGAGATAGCTTATCTCGCCGATCCCGCATTAGCTCAAGGACAGTGTCCGAGATAACAACATCAAGCCACGTTAGCGGGTGGGGATCCGCTTTAGAAGCACTGATGACATCTGATATCATTGGCCGGTCCAGTCACATCGAGCGAATGGCTGCTATCGTCTCGATATTACACGGCCAAGCACGACAAAAGCGGGGACGCCGAAACGGCCATCTCCATGGAACTCGCATCTTCCCAGAATTGGCTCACCCAAGGGGCCGGGCATGCCGTGAACAGGCCAACGGGGGAACCTGTTCTCTACCCCAGACGCATGGTTTTGCTCTGATTAGCGAACAAGCCAATGAGGATCAGAGATTTTGTTAACTTGATGTCGCCCGCACTAGATTACAGTTCTTCGTATTAGCTAACAAAATTCCCAAAGCCACAGCGACCCTGTGTGTAGCCACCCTGTGAGGAGCACTAGAGGAGACGTCAGCCCATTCATAAAATGTTGTGGCTTGCGCAGCTGCATGGTAACGGTGCGGGTGGCGTTCGGCTCTGTCCGACCCGAAAGAAAACATGTCAAAGATGCTGTTGGTTCGTACCAGGGTCACCCTGAAGCTGGGAAGTTGGGACGATGGGTGCACCAGACAAGAGACGCTTGATCCAGTACGAAACAACTGCCAAGTTACATCTGCCACTTTTGTTTTGCTCAGAGCGAGGAGTGCGTCCTGGACGACCGGCCAACCCCTGGAAACTTAGATTATCAAGAGGAGCAAGACGTAGTGCTCGCTGAGCCTCATGCATTCGCCAATCGTAAATCTGGGCCGAGGGAATCACAATGCTTTTGCGCCACAGCAAAAGCTGAAGCTGGAAGGTTGTAGAGATTTGCGATATTTGACCCGAGTACTGCCGTTCGAGCAGGCGAGATTGTGGGCGTGGCTCGAGACCCATGCCGGTATCTGCCACGACGCGTTGAGCCACACCCAGGTTACTGTGGTGACGTCTGACGAAAAGTAGACCTAAACCTCCTCTTGCTGCAAATGACCTCCGTATATTGAAGCTTCCTGAGCTCAAGTCTAGAGTGGACATTTACTTCATTCTTCGCGTGGGTGCCTTCCCCTATTTATCTGATGGAGACGGAAAAGCAATAACCATTAACACATTCTTTCATTCTCACAATCAAAAGTGAAAACTAGAAAACAGATTAACCGACGCTTCGTTTCCTGTCCATAAGTCCAAAACCCACATGAAGACTTTATCAAATCATGAGAAACCCAGTCATCAAGTCCACAGCTCCCACCACAATGGAAATTTCTGACCGCCATGCTGACGTGGCCGACTCGTCTAGCTGACCCGGCTTCATATTTGTGAATGCATCGTCTTGTCACCCGTGTTTTGGGGGAAAGGCTCATTATTGACAGCTTTCCTTGCCAGTTCGCCTGTGCACCACAACGTGTAGCTGGCAGACTTCTCCCCACCCATGTCGATACACGAACCCTCGCTACGCGTCGCCATCAAGTCCTCTCCCACCTCGCGCAGCACGAATGGGGCGCCGTGGCAAGCGGTAGTGTCGGAGCGGGCGAGAAGGACTTCCGAGCCGTTGGCGCAGAGCCCGTTGCCGTGGATCTTCAGACGCCTCTTCGGCGCAATCTCAAGCCAGTAACCAGCCTCGGGTGCGCTTGTACAATAAGCGAGGCGCGCCCTCAAGGCCCTTGAGTCCGGGATTCAGCACGAGGAATCGCTAAGGGAGGCAGACGTGGGACGCAGTTTCGGGTTTTTACTTTGGTAGGCAAAGCGCGGGAGGACTCATGTTCGCTGTTGCGGTCGGCTGGGTGAGTTTCGGATCGTCGCAGCGGAAGATGGTAGACCACTAGTTCTCGGATGGTATCACGTCTCGCAAGCCCCACACAGCGGTGCTCAAGCAATAGCCGTTGCTCGAAGCCACAAGGTCGATCATACCAAGCCTGGTGGACTAACTCTCCCGTGTAGTCCGCGCTCGTGTAGATGGCCAAGTGAGGCGGCTGTGTTCTGCTGACACAGTATCTAGGACGACTGTTGTTGTTGAGGGTAGAGTTTACTGTGTATGTGGGCACGTCGAGATCTGCCTTGGTTTGAACCTGGCTGGAGGCTAAGGTGTCATGACGTATGGCGGTTTCGACGGAAAAAATATCGGGATAACAATTCATACCTTGTGGGAAAGCCTTTCAGGGAAGTAAAAGAGCCCAAGGGGACAACGGAGAAGATCATAGCGGGGTAGAACATGGTGCATAATAAAAGCTAAGAGTTGGTTGAATTTCGTCAGAATAAAGCAACCAGCAGCTACCGGGATCTAGAGATGAGTGCCAAGCTCATATATCATGTATCAGGAACCGGACAATGGCATCCTGGTAATCGCCAGGTTTATCACCGGGTTTGACAGGCGCTGTGTAATTTCTCGTCCGAACTGCCCACAGAAGAGGCACCAACCATGAGCTTGACGTGGTCAAGATGCGAAGAGACACTAGGTGTGCTCGGTTTCGCCCCACGGAATCGGCCACCACGATATTTACACCTCAATCTGGGAGTACCTAGCCGTTCCTGGCAGCGCCGTGAAAGTTGATAAGTTGACGGCGGACTCTCAAGTCTGCCAATTACTCATCTGAGAAACATGATGGGGATGGTCAGGCTACTCAATTTTTGTAAGAGGTATCGGGATTATGGTTTACGACTAGCAGACTTCGAGGTTTATATCGGCAGACCAGATAGGGCAGGCCTCGCCTAGTCCATTGAAAGGAGAGCTTTTACTGTCTAGTGAAGGTTCGAGCACTCTCCGATGTATCTTGCGCCTTAAATCTGGTGTCTGAAAAGAAATGTGGAATGACCTTGGATCCTAATTCGGTCCGAAAAGATCAAAGCCGTACCTATGCGCATTGAGGGGTAGGTACTCTAGGTCATTGCGCATCCTTGCTGCTAAGGCGATGGACTGCTGGCGGGTATCATTTGTTACATGAGAGGCCTTCTTGGCTTTATATGTTACGGCTCAAGACCGTTAACACTCTCGAGATTCCGGGTGAAATGTCTTTCAAGACTTGGAAAGTTCTTTAGGCCATGAGGAGTAAAAGGAGTGCCATGTGGACGTTTGTGTGGCTTTTTTGATTCCTCCTCGGCTGTAACATAATTATGCGGGCTTGCGAAGCTCCCAACCCGAGCGCTTCTTTTGTTATCCTGTCTTGGCAGCTCACGGATTTCGTCTTATGTCCGAATGCTCATGTGCTCTCTCATTCCCTCGGCATATGTGGCAAACCCCGCAATGCGAGGTTTCATTGATTTGCAAAGCCCACCTTCTCCGGGGCACCGGCAGCGCCAGGGATAAATGGATGGGGTGCTCAACATGTGGACAGGTCATTCTACTGGCCGTGCTTTCTATGCCTGAGTCGTTGATCCGAAGTATTACTTGGTGGGCTGACTCGCGATTAATAATAAGTATCTAATTAGGAGCGAAATGAATTCATATAAATGCACAGATAGGATCCCCAAAATGATACGATTCAGCAGCACTTTACCCCGCTTCACCATTCCCATCGACCTGAAACAAGCATGGCCATGGATAGCATACTTGAGGCAGACATTTTCATTGTTGGAGGTGGCTTCGGTGGTTGTTATGCCCTACACCAACTTCGCGCACTAGGCTATTCAGTCAAAATCCTCGAGGCTGGTAGTGACTTTGGTGGTGTCTGGCATTTTAACAGATACCCGGGGGCACGTGTCGACTCCGAAGTGCCTGTTTATCAATTTAGTCTGCCCCAAGCTTGGATGTCTTTCAATTTTCGAGAACGGTTCCCTGGCCACGAGGAGATCCGAGCATATGTCACCCATCTTGTCGACGTCCTAGATCTCCGGAAGGACGCTATTTTTAATGCAAGGGTCAACAGGTGCAGTTATGACGCGGAATTGAATTTATGGACCCTCCAGACCAACAGTGGACTACTGGCCAAGTCACGCTACGTCGTCTTCGCTACGGGAACGACCAACAAGCCCTACATCCCTTCATTCTCAGGAATTGGATCATTTTCGGGAGCAGTCATACATCCCGCGGCTTGGCCAAAGACTCTAGATGTTAGCAACAAAAGAATTGGTATAATTGGTCAAGGGTCTTCGGGGCTCCAAATTCTACAGAGCCTGGCCAAAGAAAACTGCGAGCTTACAGTCTTCGTCCGGAATCCCCCTATGGGTATCCCGATGAGGCAAAAATTGGTTTCTGAGGAAGAATCTGAACAACAGAAGGATTTCTACGACGCTCTATTTTCCTATGCCAAGTATAGGCACGATGCGGGATACACGTACAACACATGCACCCGGTCTTTCTATGAGACGACCCCAGAGGACCGAAGACTCCAGTACGAAAAGCTATGGTCCAAGGGCACATTCGCCTTCCTCGGGACGAACTATCAGGAGCTTTACTACGATAAGGTTGTGAACGCCGAAATTTATCAATTCTGGGCTGAGAAGGCGAGAGCCCGTATTACCAACCCTAGTAAGCGTGACATTATAGCCCCATTGAAGCAATACCAGTGGATCGGGGCCAAGCGACCAATCTTGGAGATGGATTATTTCGAGATGATTGACCGCTCCAATGTCAAACTTGTCGACTTGAAGAGTGATCCGATACAAGAGTTTGTGCACGATGGAATTGTTACACGAGGAGAAGAATCTACCGAGTTACACGCTCTTGACATAGTTATCGTCGCGACCGGGTATGACTCTGTCACAGGGAGCCTCTACGATATGAGTATAATGGACAAGAATGGGACAATTTTGCAAGAAAAATGGAAGGATGGCATCTCCACATATCTTGGCATGATGATACCAGATATGCCAAATGCTTTCATGCTTTATGGCCCACAGGCTCCGTCTGGCCTTTCCAATGGACCAACTTTCCTTGAGCTTCAGGTAGAATGGCTAGTTGGATTACTTAAGAAGCTCAGCGCAGAGGACATTGCAACGATAGAGGTCCCGCAGGATATAGCGTTGGACTACAGGCATAAGAACCAGCAAAATTATGCCAATCTACTGATGAGTGAGACGCAGTCTTGGTGGGATGGCTCGAATATCCCTGGTAAGACGCGAGAGCCACTTTTTTGGGTTGGAGGTCTTCAGTCTTGGAGGCAGGAGAGCTTGAGGAGCTTGGAAAATTGGTCTCGTTTCACGATAAGTCAAAGGTCCTAGGGGAATGATTTGAGCAGCTTCAATCACCTGTCATTCATTCGTGTTGAATCGCTTAAAGGTAAACCAAATCGAATCACATGTGTCAATTTCATTCACTGTTGGAGAGCAAACCGATCAGTTATGATTCTGATATCCTTTAGACCCAACCTCTTTGCCAGCGGCTTATTGAGCGTCAAGTGTAGCCTACGTGTACCACGGATATTAGCCCTTCATTGAAAAAAATCACCATAGGCTCAACATGAAAAAGAAAGATAGGGCCGGAAACACACAAGGCTGCCTCTGGTGATTCGTCTTAACTACTGCCTAATCCGACCACACCACATTCGCGCAGCACGTCCAAAAGCTTAACTATTGTTGTGCTGCTCAACCAACAGGAGCCTGCTTACCGGTTCCGCCCTGCTGCCGTTGTTGGTCAACTGTCAGTTCTCCAGGATTCCAACTATGCTATACGTCAGAGCGGGTCTCCTATCATCAAACTCATTCGTAGTCGCGACATTGTTGGCACCTCTACGCATCGTTGTTAGCCTCAGGACGTTTTATCATAGAATTTCCCCTGTCTCCTACTTGCTGCCGACGGCTGACCTGTAG
Source organism: Paramyrothecium roridum (assembly GCA_003012165.1). Taxonomy (NCBI): domain Eukaryota; kingdom Fungi; phylum Ascomycota; class Sordariomycetes; order Hypocreales; family Stachybotryaceae; genus Paramyrothecium; species Paramyrothecium roridum. The sequence continues at coordinate 58,204 of PXOD01000192.1, forward strand.
CCCGTACGATTGCCTTGATCGTGACCACGGGTGATCGACCTAACGTATCGTTTACTAGCCGAGACGGGGACTGCATCTGCAACATATTTACAGCTGCCAAGAAGCTCGTCTGTGAGGAGAGGGTAGACGCCGCGAAGCTTGGGCTTTTGGTGTGGTGATCGACTTCATACCAGCCCATCTCATTAGACCCTTTCGTAAGTGCGTAGAGGACTTGTCGAATGTGTGGAGGCTGATATGACGGGACCCGGCGTGATCGCTATGGCTCATGACATTTTCGATCGGCTCGTCCAGCTTACCAGAATCGGGATCAATGGGCTGTGTCTAGATGGCGTTGCGCGGCGTGCCAGCAGCGTACAGGAGTGCTGAGTCCTCGTTAAAGGCAGACCCACAGACTCACAATGATTTTCTTCAATATTCACGCTACATGTCCTTACAAGCAAAGTAATGGCATACTGCAAGCCCTATCACAATGTTTGTACATTGGAGCTTAGATTCTACGATGCATTTCGTTGTAAACACCTCCAACGCCCGATAGTACCTTCAGATCTGTAAGACTAGGGCGCTTGTTCATGCGAGACTTTAAATATAGCTTTAAGAGCTCTTACTGATATACCTGTGGAGGACTTGTCTTATTCTTATGGGCGCAAAAGTTGAGGGAAAGCCAATGTGATTCCAATATGTAGGCTGGTAATATGACACTGCAACAGGGTGCCTTAAATCAAAAGTTGTATTATGCTTGGGGGAGTATCTGAGTAGCAAATATGGTGATTCCGATAGTGGTTATCAAGTAATTTAAAATCCACACAATAACCAAATTTAAGCAGCTAGGGCCGACATTGTATGATAGGTGGCAGCCGAATCATCTAAAAACACCAAACGCACAGGACAGGGTAGTCAGGATACACACAATCCGGCTCAGCACCTACGCACATTCGCCAACAATTAACATGTAATCCATATCACCCATGCTTCATGATCATACTAACATCAGCTGCCATTGATTATTGCTCTGCAGATCTCTTAGCGTTACTCGGCATGGCGCATGTTCCTCTTATTCTGGAATGTAGAATATGTCTAAAGCCACGGTCTCCATTTCCTTCCCACGGTGCACTTATGAACATCTTATCTCCAGTGTTTCTTTCGTCGTCACCCTTTCATATTTCAGCCGATATTGTAGGCGGATATCATTGAGGAGGGCTATCTTGTCAAACTGAAGGAAATTTCGTATAACGAGGCTGGGAACAACGAAAAGAGGCTCAGAATATGAACATCAATTTGCTATAGTCCTATACTACGCCCTGAATAAAATAGCGTGGCTAGACATGCATAAAGCCTATTGAGCTGCAGAAAGGCGGGGAGGCAATAATCAATTCACCTAAGCGAGTCAATGGCTCCAGAACTCAGCCTTATAGTTGAGGCTGTGTTACGCCCGACGGGCTTGGTCAATCAGGGGTTATGGATCCATCAAATCCCGCAGCAGGGACCACGGGGACTTTTGTGTGCAGGGGTCAGGCTGATAATTCCTGGGCGTATGAGGCACAGTGGATATTTGTTGCGGGTAGGAAGATCCGACTGGGCGCAATAAACCTGCGCCTCGCTAACGAGCCAAAACACGTGAATCCTGATCTCTTGGCTGTGGAGGATCCGTGCCTCGATACTGCTGACATGCCCGCTTCGGTGTGAAAGGAGCAAAAGCCGCGTGTCCGGATTGGATTAATCGTGATACTCCGCTTCGAATGGTATGGCTTGGGAAATGAATAGCTGGGGATATTGAGGTCGTAGTTGATATCCTTCGAGGCTCTGCCTGTATTTGAAGACTTTATAAGCTCTTCTTCCAATCTCTGACTTTTGTTCAGCTCCATTCCCCAAGCGAATAGGGTAACACGATTCAAATTCATTTTGGTTGAAATTCTCCTTTGCAAGCCTTGACAAGACCATTGCAATGATTAAGTCTCTGGCACTCCTCGGCTTGGCTGCCACGGTCCTGCCGGCGCCCTCACTCGCTCATCCGCGTGGACACAGTCAGTCTAGACGTTCGCCGAGCAAGTGGATCCAACCTTCGGTCAATGCCAATCGCTACCCTATGCCCGCACTGTCTGCGTACACCAACTCCCTTGCGGAAGAGGAGCAGACCGACAAGTTCAGGATCGCAAGTTCTGCCAGCTATGTTGAGACGGCAACGAAATTTGCTAGGGAACAGCACCCCGAGCTTGAATTTCGCCTTGTTCCGGACCATTATATCGGCAAGAACGGCATCGGTCATGTGCACTTGAAACAACAAATCTATGGGCTGGACCTTTTGAACGGCGACTTCAAAATCAATGTAAGTAGAGCCATAAGAACTTCAGGGATTCCAGGGGCTCAAACATCAGCTACAGATTGGTCGCGATGGCAGTATCTTCTCTCACGGCAATAGCTTCTTCACTGGCGAGCTGCCACTAGAGTCCACACTGACCAACAGGGATTTCATTACCCCGGATGATGCCCTCCGAACCGTTATTGAAGCTATGGGCTTGGACATCCAGGCCGACAAGGTCACCGTCGAGCCTATAGGAGGCGGTACCCCGGAGAAGTACGTGATACGGGGCGTGACTGGGTCGCGGAGGGACCCCGAGGCCCGGCTATTATATCTTAATGGGGGTCAGGGCGAGGTGCACCTTGCTTGGCAGGTGCAGACAGAAGCAGACATTTTCTGGTACACTACATACGTAGATGCCATGTTGGGTGAGCAGATCTTGGGAGTGGTAGATGGCTCTTACCGCGCCGATGCTACATACAAAGTGTACCCATGGGGAGTAAATGATCCGGATGATGGAGAGCGCGTGATACTCCAAAACCCGTGGTTGCTATCATCGTCGCCGTACGGATGGCACAGCAATGGTACAGAGAACTTCACCACAACACAGGGCAATAATGGCGTCGGCGTCCACGACCTGACAGCAGTTGTGTTGGAGTGGGAAAAGGCCTACCAGCCAAACAGTCCAGATTTAGCGTTCGAATACCCTTATAATCCTGGCAAGGGCAACCAGAGCGCGAGTGTCTATCGAGACGCGTCCATCACACAGCTCTTCTATACCAGCAACATGTTCCACGACGTGCTGTACGAGATGGGCTTCACCGAGGAGGCTGGCAACTTCCAGGCCAACAATGGGGAGGCTGGTGGCCTAGGTAACGACTTCTTGCTGCTGAGCGCACAAGACAGCTGGTTCATGAATAATGCTGTGTTCATCGATGCCCCAGATGGAGAATCACCAGCCATACTCATGTTCCTCTGGGACTGGGCTTGGCCCGAGGTGAGGGATTCAGTTTTTGATATCGGCGTAATCCTGCACGAGTTCACGCACGGTTGTAAGTTGTCCTTTTGTCTTACTATTCTTCTCATGATTTGTTTCCTTTTTTCATACAAGTGCTTGGTATGTAAGAAAGGGGGGAGTAAAGGAAATTGCTAACGGGTTTTGAATCCAGTAAGCCTCCGACTCACCGGCGGACGGTTGAACTACGGTTGCCTGAGCTCATTAGAAGCACGGGGCATGGGCGAAGGATGGTCTGATTTCATGCCAACGGCGATCCGCCTCAGGGACGGTGACACACGAGAGACGGACTACTCAATGGGGGCGTGGATCACAAATGATCCAAGGGGGATCCGGTCGCACCCCTACTCGACAAATATGGAAACCAATCCGTTAACATACCAGAGTGTGCGCAATATCACAGGTATTCCACACGCTGTTGGAACAGTTTGGGCAACGATGCTATACGAAGTCATGTGGAATTTGATTGATGACCATGGCCTCAACGCGTGGACACAGGTGCCACAACGAGATGAAGAAGGCGTGCCCACCGACGGCAAGTTCTTAGCCATGCAGCTAGTAATGGACGGTTTGGCGCTACAGCCATGCCAGCCATCGATAGTCGCTGCACGAGACGCCATCATCGACGCGGACAGGGCGTGGACTGGTGGCAAGAACGCGTGCGCCTTGTGGAAGGCCTTTGCGAAGAGAGGATTGGGAGAGGGAGCAAGGCCTGGCGTGTACGTGAACGACTTCACAGTACCTGACGGCGTCTGTAGGCGAAAGTGTTAGTGGTTAACGCGGGTCTGAGCTATTATCATATGATGAAGAGCGGAAAATATAGATAAGTGTAGCTTGAGGCAGTATCCAAACCACGAACAACTCTAGCATGAATCTTTTCTAGATCAGGCACATAGCCCTTCGATTCAATCACTACCTAGCAGTCTTTACAGGCATAGCAGAAGCTACGGGTGATCGACTCATTGAATAGTATGCTTGCGAAAAGAAGATAAACGAAAGTCAATTAAGGAAAGTGACCCATGAGCCTGTTCCACCTTCAGGCATCTCATTGCCTGTGTTGGGTTTTCTCCTAAGGCGGCCCATATTCTATAACAGCCTTTTTATTGGGCCAGTACATTGCTTTGCCAGCCTAGCGAGCAAACTGGTGGTGCAGGTTCCTGGCCGACTTCATGTATCATCGTCCGATCTGCCCGCTCGTAGGTTGAGCTGGTTCGTTGAGGCTGGTACGTCTCTAAAAGAGGCTGACTTGCCAGGAAAGTCCCAAATGATACGTGCTGCCCTTATGACGGCTATTTTGAAGCTGTATTCGATTATATCTAAGCAAGTTCCGCTGGGTTTGACCCTTGCAACGATGATCAGGGTCTCCCAACTTTATTTGTCGCTTCAGCTGGCGTGTAGTTTTGATACTAGATGAACAGGCCATTGTCGAAGTGAAAAGAGCCCGGCATTCTTGTTCATCGACAGACGTCCAGGAGAAATGCTTGTAAACAATGCGTCGGGTAGGAAGGACCGTCCGACAGCGTCACGCTGAACATCGCGAGAGGTCAGTCTTTCTCCCCCGACATGCTGAGGATGACATGATATTCACGGTTGAGCCATCGGCCCCCATCCAAGCGCATCTGTTCATTTAGCTTTATTCCTCCAATGATAGCCATGCGCATGATACTGCGTGATTCTGACCACAACTCTCAAGAGCTAGCATCAACAGTGACAGTTTGTCAACCGTTACAAAATCGGGTGGTAGCCTTCTATTCGGCCTTCATGCACAAGGATTCGGTCGTATGATGCTTGTCGAGATTCGCAAGGCCTCAGCAGCTAAGCCCATCAAGCATCCCAAGTTTGGATGAAAAGTCGACTGGCAAGGGTGGCCGCCAACTTGTTGGTCTCAGTTGAGAGAAAATACTACCTTTTGCCCGAGCTTCAGCCTCGTTTGTCGATCATGACAGGCAAAATGGGTTTGGGATAGAATTAAACCACGATTCCGACGATGCGAAGAATGACACTATCGGAGAGTTTCAAGTGAATCTTTTGACTATCTGATCTGAAAATGATGCGCATGTCATGGAGGGAGAAGCCTCACAAAACGACCAACTTCGCGCAAATTGCCAAGGTAATATTTGGAACACGAGCGAGTATTGTAACGTTGTAGCGACAAGCCTCTCGTTTCGCGCCCATTGTCACGATCAGAGACCGATAGCCACAAACTGCTGTTTGACTGCTTGTAAGTTGACAAATCCACCAAGAACACAATTCCGCTGATCATACAGAAATGCGAATGGGTGGCTTGTCTTACGTCAATGTGCTTTGCTCTGCATCCGGCTATCCTCGAAGATTTGCGCATCTTTTGAACTGGACCAACACCTGCTTTCGGGTTTTCGAGTTTACGTTTTGATCTCATTGACGTCCCACGAGAGTTGATACTCGTCATCATCGCTGTGGAATATTTGCACTCCACGTCCGGATTGTGTTGGGAACGTAGCATTGTCGTCCCACCTAAGGCTTCACTTTAAGATAACACTGCCCATTCGAGGTATACCCACAACTGTCATGGCTACTTCGATACAAAATGTGATCGCTACGGTGACTGTGGGCGAGACTGGTGTAATGTGGGGAAACAGGTATGGATGAAGATAAGGTATGGAACAATGTGGAGGAAGAGGCTTGAGACGGTTATGGGCTGATCCCGATTGTCGGACCAGTGCTGTCGTCTTATCACTTCTCCACCGCTAGTTGCTCTTGGCCGGGGAAATGGCAATTAAAATGGTTGCCCAGTTAGGATACGCCGTCGTCGACTTTTTCGGGGCCGTCGCTGCTAGTAACGCCGACGGGAACCGCATGCAACGTGACGAGTGTCTGTTTCCCGTATTTGGTATTCATGCTCCTCTGATGCGGAAGGCTTGCCATATCACTTTGGTATGAATCTTTACAAGTTTCAATCAGAAACTGGGCAACTCATTGAACCTATCTGCGTACTATGATCAACGAAAAAGCATCAATCAAGCAAAGAGAAGACCGCAATCTTCTCATTAGCGCTCTGAGCCGATGGAGATTTCCGTTCCATCCCTCCACTGCACTCCACTCTCGCGGCGGCGAACTTTTTTCGCCAATGAACAGCCGGGCCTCTCAGAAGCCGAGAAGAAACCCACCCGTAGCCAAGCCGCGGCGTTCGCTTCAACTCTGTGTTACGTTGTAGACCGGGCCTAGAGCCGCTAGCCCGCGACCAAGACGGCGCTTGTGAGAGTGTACCAGCGCGGTACGGCACTTCGGCTGGCATCCGTCGTCGACTCGGTCGTTCTGCCAGTGTTCCCCGCGAAGGCTCCATGGCATTCCTCAATTGGGATGGTCCGGTACACGCACACTTGTTCGATCCACTTGTAACGTGCCCTCCAGTGCTTCCGGATAACCCTCGCCAAATTGGGAGGAGGGTAATGGAGCAGGGATTGGTCACGTAGCAGCAATGGCCAAAGCCCACAACGCCCCTTTCCCATCAGGGCCTTGTTTAATACTTGACCCATGGGGTAGGCTAGCGTGCGTCCATCGCAAACTCAACTTGCTTGCCCTTTTGCCTGGCTCTCCTAGAATTGCCAGTCTACTGTTACGGCTGACTCTCGGATCGGTTGGTTTCATTGAGCTGGATCTGGGGTGGTGGCATCGTCCCTTTGTCACATCGTCTGGAGAACCCGCAGTCTCCAAACCTGGGGTGCAGCGCCTCGTGGAGATATTGATCACGCCCATGGTTGCACCAAAGATTTCATGATAAATTCCCCTGCTGCTCTGCGCTTCGGATATTTTACACACAGCTGCCTTCAATCTTGGCATTTCTGAGCAGCAATCCGGAACCATCGCAACAAAGCATACGTCATGGCTGAGGACAACACTGTACAGAGTGCAGCCCACGGAGCTACCGCATCTTCGCTCAAAGATGCACCCAGCGTGAGCCTCGCCGAGGGCGCTGACACACGGGTCACTCTCCCAGAGGGGTGGAAGTACAAGAGTAAGAAGCTCGGTGGCCACCATTACTGGTACGCTTCGCCTCGCATCCAACTGCTGCTGGTCTCCATAGTATGTTTCCTCTGTCCGGGCATGTTCAACGCCCTCAGCGGCCTCGGCGGCGGTGGACAGGTCGATGGAACCGCACAGATGGACGCCAACACGGCCCTCTACAGCACCTTTGCCGTGGTGGGTTTCTTCGCCGGCTCCATTGCCAACCGTATCGGCCTCCGCTTTACTCTCTCCTTTGGCGGCATCGGCTACTGCGTCTATGCAGCTAGCTTCCTTGCCTACAACCACACCCAGAACCGTGGCTTTGTCGTCTTTGCTGGAGCGTTCCTAGGTGTCTGTGCCGGCCTTCTCTGGACTGCCCAGGGCGCTGTCATGATGGCATACCCGCCCGAGCATGAAAAGGGTCGTTACATCTCCTGGTTCTGGGTAATCTTCAACATGGGTGCTGTCATTGGTGCCTTGATTCCACTGGCCCAGAACATCAACAACAGCACAGGCACCGTCAACGATGGCACATATGCCGCCCTCATTGTTCTCATGTTCCTGGGCGCCGTTCTGGCTCTCGGCCTGTGCAATGCTGCCAATGTCATCCGTGAGGATGGGTCGCATATTATTATGAAGAAGAACCCTTCCTGGTCTTCCGAACTCATCGGCCTCTGGGAAACAATTCGTGACGAGAAATGGATCCTCCTCTTGTTCCCCATGTTCTTCACTTCCAACGTCTTCTACACCTATCAGACCAACGGCATGAACCTCATGCACTTCAATGTTCGCACCCGAGCCCTCAACAGCTTGTTGTACTGGCTTGCCCAGATAGTTGGCGCGCTGGTCTTTGGTTACGCACTCGATATGCCTAACATTCGCCGCTCCGTCCGTGCCAAGGTCTCATATGTGACACTTACCATCCTGACCTTTGCCATTTGGGGCGGCGGCTGGGCATGGCAGAAGGACCAGCTACCTCGCGAGAAGGCGACGCAGGATATTGACTGGACCGATGGCGCACGCTATATTGGGCCCATGTTCCTGTATTTCTTTTACGGTTTCTTCGACGCTGTCTGGCAAACCTGTATCTACTGGTAAGTTGATTGCACTTGACTCATCATTGTGTCCACTGTCACTGACACGAATTCCTCAGGTACATGGGCGCGCTCTCCAACTCGAGCCGTAAAGCGGCGAACCTTGCGGGCTTTTACAAAGGTATAGCGACAATTCCTTTTCCTCCTTCTGTAAACAAATGCTAACGAGGTCAAAGGTATTCAGAGCGCTGGTGCTGCCATCTGGTGGGCTCTTGATTCGAGGGGAACGTCCTATGACACTATTTTCTTCGCGACTTGGGGTCTCCTTGCGGGCGCATTGCTTATTGGCTCACCAGTAATCTTCCTCAAGATCAAGGACACTACAGAGGTCATCGAGGACATTGCGGGTACTGGCACCGAACTCGCCGAGGCTGCCACTGCAGCCCAGCTAGAAGCTGAGGAGAAGAAGTCTGGCGCCGTGTAATATAGAGAGAAAGGACTTGAAGAGTATGAGCCAGTCACTCGATGGCTTCAAGTAGGTGCGAGCATCACCTTCATCTATGAAGTATGTCTGAAGAAGCTCTACGTGACCAGATAACGCATTTCTTCTTGAATCAGTTCTTGATGGGTTCCACGGCATCGGTGAGTTCCGGGTCCAGCAGCAGTTCTTCAATTGCCAGAACCATACGAGGCCTGTATTGACTGAGGCATTGTGAATCAAGTGCATGCCAAGTGATTATATGTAGCGGCATTTTCCGCCTTGATGGTTGTATCACATGCAAAACAAACACTTTCCTCGCGTCGGGCTGCAAGACGTCTGACGGGTTCGAGCTAGCAACCTCGATATGAAGAAGCCATCTCATGCGGCTAGCAAATCTAAAAATGTCTAGTTCTGGCTCAGTTGTAGCCAGTCTACCTCATTGCGCCCGTCTTCGTGACGCTCAGAAGCTTTAAAACTCGCTTCATCCCGTGGGGTGTCTTCAACAGACGCATGTTCTCATCACTGTCCAACGGTGGCAGTCGGGACGCGATCCCTGGGATCGTTCCAGTGCAAGGGTATCCTTTTTATACGCACGCGCAAATTCGAGCACACGTGCTGCAACTCCGGATGCAATAGCTGTTGCTTGCGATGTTCCGGACTTTGATGTGTTAAGACCGACATCGATAGCCGTACGAACATCTCTCCTGGACATGTTGCTTGCAGAACCAGCGGCTGAGCCGACCACCCCCTCACCAGGTGCACAGAAATAATCGACGCTTGCTGGTCGTGGATTGAAAGCTGAGGGCCCATCGGGGTTGCACGAGTATATGGGAATGACTCGCTCCATCCTAGCTGGGAATACGGTTTCGCCATTTGCCGTGTTGCCTGCGGCAGCAAAGGCGAGTACACCGTTATTCACGGCCTTGTCGATTGCTTGACGCACCACTTCTGGCCCGTCACGTTCGTAACCGATGGATATGTTGATAATGTCGACTTTCCATCGAGTGACGGCAAAGTTGATTGCCTTGGATGGATTTGTGAGCCATTAAATGCCAATTGGAAACAGGTTTGGGGCTTGAACACTTACAAAAGCCAGCTTCTCGGCTGACAGGTTCTGGCCAGGTTCTTCAATGCACTTTGCAACGCAAAGGTCTGCAAGCTCTGATACCCTTTGTAGGAGCGATAGGACATGAGTACCATGTCCATCTGTGTCCACAACTTCGGCGCCGTTTACGCAATCCTCGTCCGAGATACCGGTACCGCCCCACAATGACCAAATGGCGTTGTTACCTACGAAGCTTTTGGCTTTAATGATTGAACTCCGCGTTGATCCACACCAGGTTGGATCACATACATCAGCTACGCCTGTATCTAAACATGCGATTTTAATCCGATTGTCGTTGTTTTTGCGAAAATCTTGGAGAAGGCTGTCGGTGCGGCTTAATTCGAGGAACCAAAGTTCCGAGTTAGCACTGGAAGTGGTGATCAGCCGACAGTGAAGAGGCAAGCCATTATAGTAGCATGGCTTTAGAACCAGACTCAAGACAGCATCGTGCTTGATGGCTAGGCAAACTCACATTTCTGTCTTTATCTGGTTGACAGTCATACCCCGTCGTTCCCTTACCGCCTCGGCCCAGATTCCTCCATGCTCGGCTACTTGTTCAGTGTACTCGGTGAGAGCTGCATCTCTGGCTGCATTCTTGAAAACCATGAGAAAGTGTTACTTCGTCTTGCCAAGCACTGCATATGCTCCTGACGGACCAATAGTACTTGGCAGCATTTTATCACATCCAGCAGAGCCTGAAAACAGCATTAACCGAAATGCCATTGTGCCGTTTGCCCCGGACCTGCCCGAGGATAAGACTGAAGAGTTCAACGCTATCCGTGAGGTCTCATCTTCGGGGGACCTTGAACTCGGGCTGTTTGCGAAATGGATGGATGGCATGGGCCTAGACCTTGGGTGGAAGAAGACCAAAGCCATCAGCGACACCCACAGCTTTGAGCGCCTTGAGAGGAAGTTCTTCACACCTAGCACGGCGTATGCCGAGAAGGCGCTGAGGACTCCAAGAGTAGACAAACACATTCGAGAATCTGGCCGCCGCAAACCTATACATGGTGACTGGTGTCCAGATTGCTTACGGCGACAGCCGCACTGGAAGCTAGAGTTCCAGCTCGGGCTGCAATGCAACCATCGGGCTTGACCTCACTACTATAGGAGTACTAGGCGCATCTATGGGTCCCAAAGCAGCATGGTCTGGGAAAAAGGCTGAATCATTCGGTTTCGAAAGATCGACCGATTTTGTGTATGCTTATCGCGTCCAGGAGATCTTTTACAGGAAGAACAAGATCAAATTGCGCAGTCCTATGAAGGGTCAAACGTATGGGAAAGAAGTCGGCGGCACCGCTGGGGAAGAGCTGGAAAGGCAGAGAAAACTCGATGCGATAGAACATCAAATGGGTGGAGATTTTGTAGTTGTCGGAATACCAGACGACGATGTCGAGCCAGAGGGGATGGGATTGCCGACAGAGACATTTTGTGGTGGAGGGGATGATAAATATAACATTGTTCGAGTTGGAGTCTGACTTTGGTGACGATGGTCAAGGAGGCTCGGCGAGACGCGCTCTCACATTCGGCGTCTTACGGCTAGCCAACTAAGTCGATTAGCGATCAGCGGCATATGGAATCGGCGACGTGGCTCATCCATATCCTAACGGGTGGAGTAGAGTGGCATGGGGTTCAGTAGCTGCATATTTAGTGGTGGCTGTTGAAGCAATCCAACCAAGTGTACCTCTGATATTTTTTCCGAGACAGTCCGTTTCAGCTTTATTATTCATCAGCGGTCTTCCCTTATTTACTCTCGTTTCTTCCCAAAGAATCCTGGTGATTGATCGAGCAAAGATGGCTACGGAGCAAGACATCAAACCATGGCTGCGAGACCCTCCGCGAAACTACATATTCAACCATGCAAATGTCATTGACGTGGCTGCTGGCCACGTTGTGCCAAAGGCTTCGGTAGTCGTCAGCAACGGCCTGATTGAATCCGTCTCTCAGTCTCCGCAACCTCCGCGGCCGGGCTACACAGTCGTCGATTGCAAGGGTAAATACCTATGTCCCGGCCTCTTCGATGCTCATGTGCACTTTGTTGCCGTGCCTGGCTTCAAGGAGCTGTCAAAGGCCTTTGGCAATGAGCACAGCGTGTCTCTTCTTCGACAGCCCTACGTCGCTGCGCAAATGCTACATCGTGGCTTCACCAGCGTTCGCGACTGCGGAGGCGCTCTGCATGCTCTGAAAGACGCCATCGCCACCGGCGTCATTCCGGGTCCGCGTCTATTCATTTCAGGGCACGCCTTATCTCAGTCCGGTGGCCACGGCGACATTCGCGGCGTTGACGATGCGACTGAGTGCTGTGGGGGGCACACGAACGGCCTGGGCCGCCTCTGCAACGGCGTACCTGAATGCATGGCCGCTGTCCGGGAGGAAATTCGCCAGGGTGCCGACTTCATCAAGATTATGGGCTCCGGCGGTGTGTCAACGCCCACAGACGCCATTGAGCACCTGCAGTTCACAACAGCGGAGATCAGAGCCATGGTAGAATGTGCGGAGAATGCATGCACCTACGTCACAGCACATGCGTACACGCCAAAGGCTATCAAGCACTGCGTCGGGAACGGTGTTCGCGGTATTGAGCACGGCAACTTCATTGACAAGGAGACAGCCAAGTTGATGGCCGAGAAAGGTGTCTACCTGACACCCACTCTGATCACATATGCCCAAATGGCCTCACCCCGTTGGGATGGGTTTCTGCCGCCCGAATCACGCGCCAAGAACGAGACTGTTCTCAAGGCGGGGCTAGAAGCCCTGAAGATAGCTTCCGAGGCTGGTGTGAAGATGTGCTATGGTAGCGATCTTCTTGGGCCCTTAGGCATCGCCCAAACACACGAGTTTGCGCTTCGTGCCAAAGCGCTCCCGCCACTGTCAGTTCTGCGGAGCGCGACCATTAACCCTGCAGAGATGATGAGCCGTGGGGACTCGCTTGGACAGATCAAGCCAGGATTTGTGGCGGATCTGTTGCTTATGGAACAAAACCCGCTACAAGACATTCATATCTTAGACCAGCCAGAAACCAACCTGCTTGCCGTTTTGAAAGACGGTAGGGTATACAGAAGCCAGTGGCAAGGACTTACAGTCGACGGCGACATACCATTAAGGTTGTCGGCGCAGTTGTAGCTCCATGATACAGATCAGAGCACCTTGATTCCCAGGGAGCATAGCGGGATTAATGGGCGATGGCCCTATTGAAGCAGAACAAGAACCTTCCAGCGTAGTGCTTGCAAGTAACAATTGGCGCAATGTGATAATGTCTTAAACATCAAAGAGTTTGCTCAATAAAAGTCGTCTCATGAAAAGGCCCATCAACGACTTGACTACCACATAGTATATGCCTGGAGGAGGAGGAGAGCTTTGCAGCCTAAGGGCCAAATATCACGCAGCACCGAGAAAGTGGCTCTGGGTTCAGTAGCGACCCCAACTCTATGAACTTGTATAAATATAGTGTTTCGGTTGCTCAGGCCCTTGATGTTGCGGCAAGTCAGTAGGCAGCCGAACGAACGCCGAAGCAGGATGGTTGCAAGCTACTCGTTACTCCAAAGCATACCTTGGACCTCGGCAGCAGACCATAGCCCTATGGGTGGTATACTTATCGTCAGATTAACAAAATGAAACTACCTTATCCATAAATAGACGGATAACCTTCTTGGTATAGCTCAACTACAGGGGTCCCAATTCCCACCGCCCACAACGACTGAGCTGATTATTATGCAATATGCGTAGGCCAGTCTCAATTGGTGAGCAAAATACAAGAGTACATTTGCCCTCTCTGTGCATACTCTCCTCTTGGTAACAAGGACCAAGTCCACGACATATTACTGATCCCAAAATGCTGTGTAAAGAATGCACCGCTGTCTGCAGACAGCCTATGGTTTTTGACCAGGCAACCCGGAAAGGGGGTAGTTGGTCAGCACGCTTCCAATACCGTATTACCCCGCTGGAGTTGAATCAGAAGGGAAAGATATGCTATAGCTGCCATGGCATTGGCTCCAAACTTGCATCTAAAGACGAATCTCAGTTCACCGACGATATGGTTTTGGAGAAGACGTACGGTCTTTGGGTGCCATTTGGCAGAGAGGATATTGCTGGAATTAATGTTTCGGTTAATATTGAAAACAAGACGGTCGTGACACAGCCTTTATGTCTACGGAAGTCACAAAATGAAGGTACGAAGAAGAAAAATGAATGTAAAGCCACATTCTGACGGTATATATAAGCCAGTTGCACCAGTTCGAGTACCGGCTCCGAGGATACTCTGCACTTTGTGAGAGATTGCTTGAATCAATGCGAAACTCAACACACGACATGTTCGTCGACGATCGGTAGTGATACATGGTATCCTACACGCCTGATTGAAGTTCGAAATGATAGTCTCAGGCTCGTCGAATCAGCGGAGACCTCCATCTCAAAGCCATATGCAAGCTTAAGTCATTGCTGGGGCGGAGCAAAGATACTCAATCTCACTACAAAGAACATTGACGAGTTAAAAGGCGCCATTGACTTCAACTTACTACCACAAACATTCAAAGACGCAATCCGGCTTGTGAGAGGCCTTGGCATCAATTACATCTGGATCGACTCACTTTGTATTGTTCAAGACTCAGCGGAAGACTGGAAGAAGGAGGCACACGCAATGCTTCAGGTTTATCGGCACGCGGTCTGCAACATTGCCGCCACGGACTCCAAGGACAGCTTCTCAGGGCTGTTTCGGGAAAGAAACCCAGTAACGCTCGCATCAGGCGCGGTTGAGATAGACAATGGCGTACTGAAAGGGTCATACCAGTTGGTCGATGAGCGTTACTTTATGCACGAAGTGGATGGTGCACCAACAAACCGCCGGAGTTGGGTGACACAAGAACGTATGCTTTCTCCACGCATCGCACATTTCGCATCGGAGCAAGTTATATGGGATTGCGCGGAACTGACAGCCAGCGAGGCGCTGCCTCAAGGCACGAAGATATGGCCGGAGTGTGGTTGGGGCCAGACGAAAATTGGTTGCAAACAGGGCCGGCACTCCCTGATGCATCCTGAAACCATCGAGCAGGGGCTCGGCCAGTGGGCGAGGGTGGTCGAAACTTATTCGGACTGCGGTTTGACTTTTCCCGGTGATAAATTGGTTGCTATCTCTGGTATGGCCGAATACCTACGCAGCCTACTAGAAATGGAATACTGTGTTGGTCTGTGGCGTCCGAAGCTGGAGATGCAATTGGCGTGGACTGTTGCAAATACTCAACGCACGGGTAGCCTACGAAATGACCTCGCACCGACATGGTCCTGGATATCCATCAATGGTGGCGTGAAGCTGCAGCAGGTCGATGCGTACGCGGGCTACGATCTGAAACTCTTTGCGACTGTCACTCATGTTGAAGTGTGTGAGCAGGCTCATGAAGGCCGAGGTACAAGCGCAACCGGCTACCTCCATTTGCGTTGTGTCTTGAATGCCGTGACAATCGAAGGAAATCCTACCAGTCCACGTCTTTGTGGTGAAAACATGGAGCACGCCAGGGGTTTGCTGCTGGACTCTACTCATATCATCGGCGCTAGCCAGCTATTCTTCGTGCCTCTTTTCGAGGTTAAAACACCGGACTCTCCTACAAACAGTTACGCTGGCTACTCGGAAATCAGAGGCATCGTCATTCACTGCATTGAAGAAGTATCCGGAATCTACGAGAGATGTGGTCACGCTCTGCTGTCATCCACTACTTTAAAAGACATGAGATCTTTTCCACCATCGTATAACAAGGTTAGCTCGCCCCGAGGGAAACTTGAATTTCCTTGCAATGGGTACGACTCTACTTCTGGTCATTTGATCACGTTGGTCTAAGTTGCATGAGCTACTCGATGGTCGCAGCCAAAGGATGGTCGTAAGTGTGAATTCTGCCATGTCACTAAAATATGGCTTGATTTGAACGGGCGATTGGGCAAGTTTTGCAGCGAGCAATTGAAGTTCTCAAAGTACGTCAAGCATTGACTGTACAGTTGATGGCTCTATCATTTGCGAAGAACTGTTTCCAGCCAACACCAACACGTGGGCCTATAGGTGGACATGATAGATGCGACGATGGTGATAAACTGTCTTACCGTCAGTTGATTTATTACAGTCCAAGTGGGCTTGCCAAGACAAAACACATATGACCTCAGCTAAGTTGAAGCGGGCTGTGTCGCCGGGCATGTCAAAATTGGTGCCATGAGAAAGGGGGAAAGCATTGGATCGGCATTCCATGGTCGTGAGGCATCATCTTATAAGTGAACAAGATGCATCGGCTCTCTAAACAATATTTCAACTTAAATGTGTTTCACTGCATTTGTGCTAGTATCTTGTATTTACATAGCCTCTAAGCAAAATGAAATGTTCCCTAGTTCTGTTTCTCCCGAATAAATTGTTTAAATCGGTCTCGTTTCCTCAAGCGTATAGTGCTTGGGACTTCTATAGCTCGCATTCGCGAGACACCCAAGTAGTAATCAAATCTCGGTTGCAGTGCCCCGATTTGAGATTGAATTTCCGTCGGTGGCAGTTGAAGAGCTGCTGAAGGCCTAGGGTCAAAGCCATTGTTTGCGATTTTCTTCCAGAAATCTTCAAGGCGTCGAGTAGTACCACGATGTAACACACCGCCATGCGGTACCAGTAAGCAGGCCAGTTCGTACAACCAGTCTACCTCGAATATAGACATATGGTGAACAGACTGTGGGCCCAAGAGATAATGTAGTGTCGTCTGTGCTTCACTGTGAAAGCCTCGTATTCTAGAAGCCAACGAGCCACGGCGGAGGGCTTACATGCAACAACTTCCACAGCACATCTATTGAGAATTAATCAAATGCACCAGGAAACGTGGCTTCGTGCAATAACGACCCGTTTCCATCTCGGATCTGTTCCATTCTCAGATGTTTATGTGTCATGACTCGAAGCCCCAGTAATGTTGCGACGCTCGAGAATGATGTCGTGCCTCCCCTAGATCTTTTGAATATGGGCAAAGAAAACAAGAAAAACTTGGTCCAAGACGACGTCGTCTCAAACAATGGATACAAACCCAAGCGTTCCATTGTGCTGTAGAGGTGCAGCCCCGAAAGCACATTGGACCACCGCCTACCCCATTCTATTTTGTTCCATTCTGACTAGCTGTACTGACTTAGCTATTAAACGCTAGACTACTGCAAGAATTGTTTCAAGCCACTTAGCAATGGGACTACGAATGGTGTGGCTGGTTATGACCAGGAGTTTCACCTTTTGGTATCCGTACTTAAAACCCCCCAATCCCCCCACAAGAGGAATAAAAGACGGCGAGGTAAGTTGACCTTACCTTGGTTGGGCAATCTTGCCAAGTGCCAGCAACTCACTCCCTCGTCACACCAGCCACCAACATGAGCCCGCCCGACCATTGCTGGCAACAAGGGTCCTCGGTGCTCACAGCCTCTGCCCACCATCTTTTGAGCGCGGCCACGCGGTGGCACAGGTAGTTCAGTTTACTTCTATTGTACTACTTCTTCAACCGGGGACGGACTCCGCTGCGACAGAAAACGGGCCCGAGATGCCTCCGGAGCAGAACACGCGAGCGAGACGATCGCACAAAAAGTCGCGAAACGGATGTCTTGGTACGGTCCTCTCTCTCCCTCTCTCTCTTCATATATATATATATATATATGCATGTATCTCACGAGCCTTGAATTTCATGGTCACTCACGCCTTCGGTTGATACAAAGCTTGCAAGCAACGCCATATAAAGTGCGACGAGACCCTTCCGTCCTGCATCAACTGCGTCACCGCCGATCGCACGTGCTCGTTCCTCTCCTCGAGGCCTCGACGCCGTGTCGTTGAGACTGAAATTGGAACTGGGAGTGAGACTCAGAGCCCTGGCTCCTCATGCCCCCCAGCCCGGCCCCCAGCCGCGACGCCATCGACCTTGACGTCGACGCCATACGGCTCTTCAATCGTTACCTCTCCCTTCAACTTGCACCCCGGCGGTGGCTTGGACAAGCGTGGGGGTGACGCTTCCCCTGCGTCTGGCGGTGGTCTACCTGCACCTCCCTCTGGCCAGATCATTAACATACAGCATCTCTCACTCCTCCATCACCTCGAAAACCAAGTCTTCCGATCGCCGCAGTCCTTCCTGCTGACGGATGTCCAAGACGCCGAGCTCTGCTACGAGGCCATCTTCTGCGCCGCCGTCTCGGCCCCCTATCTGATGTACGAACTGCTCGCCTTTTCCGCCCTCCACTGGAGCACGCGGCCTGGCGAAGAGGCGCGGCGCAAAGAACTCGCCGGTCTGGCCTCGGAGCTTCAGGCGTCGGCCCTGACGCTGCTCAACGCCACCGGGCCTGAGGTCCGCGACGAGAACTGCATGGCCATGCTGGTCTTCTCGTCGCTGCTGGGCATGCATGCCTTGTTTGACGCCGTCGCTTCCTACCAGAATTCTCCCGAGTTCCTCGACAAGATCGTCCACTACCTCAAGCTGCATCGCGGCGTTCGAGCCGTCACCAACCAGAGCTGGCAAGTGCTCCGCAATAGCGAGATACGGCGCTGCATTGACCCAATCGAGGCCGGTGACGAGGAGCGCCGCCTGAAGGAGCAGCCGACGAACCAGTGCCATAGGCTGCGTAGCTTGCTAGACGCCTGGTCCGACAAACTCGGATCCACCACCTACGACATCTGCCTCGAAGCTGTCCGCTCGCTCTCTTGGGTCTTCGACTTGCACGCCTCCCTCTCTAGCCCATATCCCGTGCACATCACGATCGCCTGGCCCGTCTTGGTGTCAGCCGAGTTCGTCGAGCTTCTTGAGCAGCGACAGCCCGTGGCCTTGATAATTCTTGCGCACTGGGCTATACTGCTGCACGCAGAGCGAGAGTTCTGGGTCTTTAACGATGCCGGACGTGTCATCATACGGTTTCTATCAGGACATTTGGGTTCTTACTGGGAAGAATGGCTAGCTGGACCAATGGAGGTGGTAAGCCATGATAGAACGACAAGCAATTCGTCCACGATGAGGTTGACTTGAAGGGGACTTGAGCATGCACCATGCTAACATGACTGGGCAGCAAGCGCTTTTTTGGTAATACCTAAACAAAGAAACTTGCTTGATTTCCTGAACGTCACGACAAAGCCGGCTGAACCCAATGATGGTCGCATATCTCTCTCCCGAGATTATGAAGAGTGTCATTTCTCATGCCTTCTTCAACGTTTCTCCTGTTTCCTGCGGCAGAGATGCACGACGTCGCATGCATTCATTACTATCCTACAATTCTCATTGCTCGATTCCATCCTCCTCGGCAGCTCGGACTACTGTATTAGGCCACCACAGCCATTCCATACAATACGGCTCGAGATATCCCGAAATCACCCGCACCAGATGCTTCCCAATGTCGCTGAAAGCCCACAAGTCATTGCAGCTATGCTGCAGGGCCGCGTAGTGCGCCGCAATCGCAAGCGCTTCCGGCAGCCGTCTGTCCAGTAGATCCACGAAATGTTCCGGGATTAGGAGCGGCCAGCCCATGACAACGTGAGCTTTGTTCCCCAATACGGCGGTACATGCCTCTTGCACACTGCAAACCCAGCGCAGGTGCTTCAGCGCAGCTCGACACGCTTCCAGGGCGGCCGGATCGAGGCCCGTCGTTTCTATCCGAGCCGACAAGTTATTACAGGCGCGGACGCCACTTGAGGTGGCATCTGGGTTCGCCGCGGCTAGGTCCCGAAGCGCCGACTGCAAGGACGTCGTCCGCAGAACCTGCAGCGCTCGCTCTTTGTGATTGCGCATCTTTTGGTGGGTACGCAAGAAGCGGACCAATCGCTGCAGACAGCTCGACGGTTCAAGGCTATATATTGACATCTCCAGAAGATCGTGCACACTCCAAAGTGAGTAGAATAGATACTTACCGATGCCGTCACCACTAGCATCTTCAATCGACATCTCGTCGTAACGCACTCGGGCGCGTTGGTGCAATTGGCTGGCCTGACACTCGTAGGCCACTTTCAGCGCCAGGTCCGACGAGATACTCCGGAGGTGCAACGCAGCCATGGCAAGCGTTTCGTCCATCAGATACGGCAGCGCGAGGGCATTGGTAATGAGCAGCTGGACCATGTCACGAGCCTGAGCCTCTTCAGCCATCAGGAACTTGCCAGGCTGGCTGCAGATGTGCTGGAAAAGCTGGAAATGGCCAAGAGTATATGTCTGGTCAATCGAAGGATGCGAAAGGCCATCGGCGGAACAGCAGTCGCTAACGAGACGATTTGAGTGCGAGCGGATGGCTGAAGGTGATGAGCATGAACGGACATGCTGGGCAGCGCTAGAAGAGAACTTGGACCTTTCGGCACAAAAGCCCAAGCCGCGGTCGAACTCGCCCAGGTGGCGCACACCGTCGCAACATGGTCTTTGTTGCATGTCGTGGTGATGGTAGAGGCAAGAGATCCAGCTAATCAACATTGAAGCTTGGCTCTTTTCAAGGCCTTTCAAGATGACAAGTTCCAAAGTAGAGGACTAGTCGGTTACCTGTCGTTCCAAGATAATTGAAGCGCCGGTTATGTATCAATACTAGTAGCTTGGCTTCCGAGACGAATGAAGGGATGAGCAACCTTCTGATGCATCGAGCTGCTATGCCATGTGTTTTTATATAAGAGACGCGGCCACAAGACTACACGGACAACTAGACATGTTGTATTGTGGCGCTTAAGCCTATACGCGTGAAGACAGGCTGGGGGCAGATGAAGTGCGAGAAGTATTGTGCCCGATTTCTCATGGTGTCGCAACCAAGAAACAAGGCGACTCTAGTCCGCCCGCTCCATTAGCTTCTTCGGCTGCAGACACGGGCTGTAGATTACCAAGTAATAAGCAAATCCCTGCCTCCGCTGTGCCTCGTAAACTGCATTACATATGGCACAACATTGGAAGAGGGAAGGGGTGGGGGGAAATGTCTGTGGAGGGTTTGGTGCATCCGCGTATTCACGTATCCAGGCTTCGCATTGACCATGAGCAGTGTGCGTATACATTCTTCCTGCGAGCTCAGCGTGTCACAGCATCGTGAATACCCCACCCTCGACGTCTGAATGGCCAGGTATATGCTGGGACAAGACAAGCTTGGGAGTTTACGAAAAGGGATGTGCCGCCCTGATCCGTGGTGACGGCATGTAACATCGCCTAACGGATGACGTAAATCAAGGTAAGTATTCATCACACAGAGAACAATACGACTAGAAATGCCATGCCACTTACGATCGAATTTGGTGCCTCTACGGCGGCGGTCGTGGAGAGCGCATCATCGGCGTGGCCGTCCCATCTGCACAACCCACGGGTTAACACAGAAACACAGATGCATAATAGATAAGGCACTCCCAATGGGCTTGCTCGGCTTCCTACCTAGATTTGAAAAGGTTGGCGCTTCAATAGAAATAATCTTGACTTATGTAAGGTCATTGAGGGTGTAGCACTCATGGCCATTCTGGTTTTTTGAGAGTAGTGGTTTCTCTCTCTCCTTTTTGTCTTATTTTCTTCTATTTTGGTGCTCTTACTCTGTATCTAAGCTTCCTCAACTTACCTGTGACGTGCAACAAAGATTGTTAGATGTGTTGGAAAGCTTCGAGCACTTGTGTATGCAACGCCTCGTCGGCCTCGCGCGCAAAGTCGTAGGCCACCTCTTCCCTACGGGCCGCCATGATCTGGTCCCTTGTTTTGCCATGCATCGCCCGATAGATGCTTTTGTAGATCCCTAGCCCTGGGTATGCGGCTATCCCAAGGGCGCCGGCACCCACCTTGCTGCCAAGGCCCGCCAACCCCTTGCCAAAGCCCTTGACGCCTCCCCAGACGCCTTGCTTGCGGGCGCCTTCAACCGGGTCCATGACGAGGCCCTGGAGGCCCTCGCCGATCCCGTAGGCAAGGCTTTTGCCTGAGACCACCAGGCCCGACTTCCAGTCCGTCACAGGGCCGCGGTCGCGCACCGCGCCGCCGTACAGTTTCGGTGCATTGCGCATCCCCTCCGTCAACGCCAGAGGTACGTCTACAAACACGCCCTTGTATGTGTTACTGATTAGGCCTCCTACCCCAGAGGCAATGCCCAAGGCAACTTCGCCGCCGAGTCCCAGCGCCTTGTCATGTTGGGTGGCAAGTGACCTGTGTGCAGCGCTGACTGGCACGGCATCATCAGAGGTGACTCGCTCTTTTGTCATCTCTCTTGCTGAAGAGGCGATTGACGTCGACGGCGGAAGGCCATCATCTGAGACATCTTGTGCCAACGGCTCCTTGCGCCGCGCGTTAGCTCGGATCGCTTTGGCCGGCTTCATAACAATGTCCGCGGCTGAAGTGAACATTCCGGCGTAGAAGGTGAATGCTGCAGCAATAGCCCCAGTCACTGGGTCCCAGCGGACATTTTCGATAATGATCTGGTTGGGCTCGTTCCTTGAGAAATTTTCAATCAAATATTCTGAAGCATGAAGTCGGTTCGTGACCGCGACTTACACCTTGAGTCTGCTGCCGTCAATCTTCAGGTGCTGGGACAGTGTCATGGCGGCCAAGTTGGAGAGACGAAGCTGCCTTCCATTCCGCCTATATTTCCAAGCCGCGGGTTTGTTGAGCAATACCTCACACTGCATATCCTCTAGCGGCAACTGCCTGTGGAACGACTGTACCGCCGCGGCGACGCCGGACTCGTTCCTCATTCTCTCGGATATCGTCCTCGCCGCGGCCACCGCCTGAGTTGAGCAACAGTAGATAAGACTATCGGCCAGGAGCCGCTTTGTTAGCTTCTTGTATGGAATGGGTGACGGTCCTGCTCCTGATGCCGCGATCATCCCGCCCCAAAAAGGTTGGCTTCACAATTGTCAGTGTACCGCTGCACCAGAACCGGCGGCCCTGGATATCTTCCTAAACTCACTCTCCAAAGAAGGGGACGACCACTGTAGGTCGCGCATATCGCAAACCGCACGCCGTGGTTCCCGCACCTCCATGATGGACAACTGCGGCTACACGTTGGAATAGCCACTCATGAGGGCAGTCCTCTAGGAAAAAGACGTTGTTTGTATTTCTAAGCGATCCTCCTAGCTTGCTCCAGCCTCTAGAAACTATAGCTCGAACTCCCGCCGCTTGGACAGCGTCTAGTATGAGCTGGGACATCTGCTCTGGGTCGTCTATAACAATACTGCCGAAGCCGATATAGACGGGCACCGTTCCATTGCGCAGGAAATGGTCCAGGTCGTCCGGCGGAGAATACCGAGGAGGGGCGCGGAAGAAGAAACCACAAACATCTTTGCCCCAGGAATTTGATTAGCCACATCTCCATACTCGTCGCTGGACAGCCCTCACTCACCTATGTGGGTTGGCCAGTCACTGGGCTTGGGTACCAGCGCTGGCGACCAGCAATATGTAAATGGAACCTTCAGTGTTTGTACTAGCAACGGACCTTCGGAGAATGGCACGGGCTCGAGGTCCAGAGTTGCTCGCCAGTCATTAATTACATCACCGAGCCTAGGGCCGAGTCAGCAGGTGCTGTATTGCCCGAGGTTAGGAGCCAGGATGCTCAGTGACGCCTACCCCTGCCAAGTCATCCACTCAACAATGACGAACGATAGCCAATTCGCCATGACCTTTTCTATCTCTTCACTCCCGGCCTTGAGGCCTTTGAGGTTAGCTAGTGGGTGTGGGAAGACAGTAGTACTGCTCCAGGGCATTGTAAACATGAGATGGAGTGGAATTCTCAGCGCCTGGGCGCAGTGGATGTGGGCGAAGCTTGGAGGATTAGCGATAATGGCATTCGCAACAAAAGGCCGACCTGATCTCGGGTCTGGCTCGACACAGGATCTCCAGCAGCCTTCGAGCATAGTCGCCACCATCTTGCGCTTCTTCTGCACATCGCCTGCACGTAGAGATGCGAGCTTAGGAATCAGCCCTGGGTTCTTGACCATATACGCCATCAGCTCGGTAGGGTCGCCCCCAATGGGATAGAACTCGAGGTTGGATTGGCAGACGAACGTCTCGAAGGTATCGTGAGTGGCGATGCGGATGCGGTGTCCGCATTGGAGATAGGTTTGCCAGCGGATACGGGGATCCAAAGAAGCTGGAGTTGGATCTTCCTTCAACTTGCGATGGAACAACAGTGCCACGATAACAAAGAAAATAAACCAGAAGGTCTGGATGAACAGACTGGCGACAATGACAACGTTGCCGATCTTGCCCAGGATTTCGATATTGCGACCACCAGCAATAAGCCCACCCGCTAGATTCCAGTTAGCTTTGGACGATGAAATATAGATGAAACAGGGATGGATTGGAAACAGCGAATAGCGGAGGACGATATGCTCATTTACAAGTCAACAAGATAACCTACAGCCAGCCTGCAGAAGTAGGCAGATGACGTCGCCCGTGACGAAAATCTTCGTGATTAGACGCTGCTTAATCAGGATATAGGCATCACCCTGGGCCAATGCGACGATTCGTCCGAGGATCATGTAAATAGAGGCCGAGAACAGTGCAGGGCCTAGGAGGATGTAAACGTTCTGGATGATGTAGGGCATCAATCTCCAACAGCCCGCCTCCTGCCGTGCGGATGCGGTTCGCGCAGCGTAGCCAATGAATTCGACTATACGGGAGACACATGTCAGCAAGCCATTCCCGGCCGTCGGATGCCATTGACCTCAGACTTGGGATATAGGGAGAGCCGTACAAACACAGCCTGCCACCAGGGCGCTCAGGAACCAGGCCTTCGTCTTCCACATCTGCCAACTGTGTAGAAGGGCCGAGCCGAGAAACAGGAGGCAAAAAAGGATTGCCGCCCCCGGGGACGGCTCAAACCGGTTCATGGACCACGTGGCATCGCGCCAATTCGGGTTGCAGCGATTCGACATGATGGATATGTAGGGCTGGGGAGTAGATTGATGGACAAGAACGCCCTGAGCCAAGGCTAGGATGGGAGATCTGCGTTGACGAACTTCCACACCGTGTTTAACAAGACTATGCGTGGTGCATCGCCTTTTATGTTAACTTGCCCAATCCAGTCTGCCTCGTTTGCGCAAGCCATACTTTGCTATAACAGTCTCTTGCTCACCTCCACGGTCTCTGCGTATTCAGAGGACCATTCGTATTCCTAAAGTCGTGCATGCGCCACAGCCAGAGCTAGCCTGTGAGGGATGTCTGGTGAAGCGTCCGCCTTGGCCCCATGCCAATGCACAGGCTTGGTCCTAGACGACCCTTTTCGAGTCTTGGCGCAGGGCTCAGGTTTTGGCGTAATGATGGATCCACTTTGGCCGATACGACGGATAGACACCGTTCTGATTCGTCGCCTGCGGGCTCCAGTCCGAAGGGGCTTTTGAGAGGTTCGCCTGGGACTTACTGGGTGCGATAGGATAGGATTGGCACTCAATCGTTCTACGGGGCGTCTGTTCCGCGGGTTACGTGGTCTGATCGTCCCACATCTCCCTTTAATTGATAAGCTCACACGCACACACTACCCCAAGGTGGTGCTCATGACCAAACGAGCCGGCTGTGATCGTATTGGAAGTCATCTGATTGGCTAGCTTTACCCGACCTATCCGTTCGCGCGGGAGCAGTGCCAATGTTGGCACAGTCTTCCGATTTGTATAAGGCTACAATGTACAGAGCCTCTCGGCAGGACGAGGTTCCAAAACCTCTAGCGGAAGCTTTGTGCAGACGATTTAATTGGGACAAGACACGTTATCATCTGATGTGGAGTCGCTAAAGGTTGGAATCCTGCCCTTGGAGTGGCCTAGATGTTGACATACAACTAGATAACTCATTAATGCCATGAGAGCTACTAAGGCTTTCGTCGAGGTGTAACAATATAAACACCCCAATCAAAGCCATTTCCTCTAGCTAATACCCAAGCATTGAGAGCGACCCAAGTTTGCTACAGCTCTTGATACGTGTTCTCGCTTTCCGCTCAGCATCAATAACATTATCCCGGTGACATGATTTGAAGATATGTGCAACTACGATAGGTGTCTCTGCTTGCACGAGTTCGACTTTCAACTACCCGACACTTCTGGGGGCCGAATTTTTCTCAATCACGGCCAATTTGGTTCAGAACTTTACACGAGAAGTTTCCGATCAACTATATTACAACCATCCGTCTGTTTCATTGAAAGGGGTCGACTGTTGTAACGTCACGGTGACTTACGCCCATCCCGGTCAGAATGGCACTATCAACTTTGAGAACTGGCTGTCATTGAAGGGATGAAACCAACGCTTGATGGCGATTGGTGGAGGTGGATATCTTGATGGCAGATTCGCGTTGTCGTATACTGCCATGGCAGGCGCCATTGGAGAAGGTTATGCCACAACATCTTCCGATGCAGGCGTTCCTGCTAGCGCCTATACTCCTGATGAATGGGCTCAGGTTAGCGCCGGGAATCCAAACCTTTACCTTCTTCAGGGTTTTGCCTCTGTGGCCTTGAATGACCAGGTAGGCAGTGTTGCATTGTTCGATATCGAATGATTGGTATAGTCAACATGTGTACAGGCAAATATTAGCAAGTCCATTGTCAACGACTTTACGGCGAGCCCCTGTCCTTTTCCTACTGGAGTGGGTGCTCTCGGGGCGGTCGTCAAGGCATGATGCTCGCAAAGAGATACCCTGAGGCATATGGTGGCATTGCTGCTGCTCCGGTCTTCAACTTACCTCAGTTCTTTACTGCTGCGGCTTGGGCCCATGTCGTCATGAATCTCATGGACATACCCCCGTTTCCATGTGAACTGAACGCAATCATAGATGTAGCTATCGCAGCGTGTGATCCTCTTGACGGCATCATCGATGGCTTAGTTAGTGATGCGTCAGCCTGCAAATTCGATCCTTTCAGTATGGTTGGGCAGCAGATCAACTGCACCACTACAGGGGCCTTAGTGAGAATCAGTGAAGGAGCAGCCACCGTGGCTAATCTCACCTGGACTGGCCCAAGATCTTCGACTGGCGAATCCCTTTGGTATGGAGTCGACTCCCCAGCCCGACTCACTGGTGCATCCCAGGCTGCGGGCACTACCTCAGACTTTGGATATGCCATGAGTAGTTGTACCAATGATACCTGTGTTGGTGTACCCACGTCCCCAGGCGAGTCGTGGCTCAAATGCTGGGTGCAAAAGAACCCGCGGTGGGACTACACTGCTATATCATCAGTAGAAGAGTATACAAATTTGATTCGCGCCTCTGTACAGCAGTACGACTCCATTATCGGTACTGCTGATGCTGACCTGAGAAAATTTCAAGCTGCCATTGGGAAAATGATTACTTATCGTGGACTCATGAGTGTGCTGCCATGGCCAAATTAGATCATACTGACCAGTGCTAGGCTGATGGTTTGATTCCTTCCCGCGGTACCACGGACGACTATGATCGCGTGTTAACTGTGACACCGCATGCACAAGATTACTTCCGCTATTTCGAGGTACCTGGTCTCGCTCATTGCTCAGGAGGCAAGGGCGGACAACCTACGGTCACGTTTCAAGCGCTAGTAGACTGAATCGAATTGATACACTCAGCTCAAGGGCCGCAGGTAGACTTTTGCCTTGCACAGACTGACAATGATAGAAATAAAGATGGTCTGGACTGGGTAGAGACTTTGTTCCCTCTGGCTGAGCTACACACTTTCGGAGCGCATCCTGGTCCACTCTGGAGTCTGTCCGGGGCTGACCTCACAGTCATGCATATTGCACTCGGACAAGCGTATGCGAATGAGTAGGGGGAAACTGAAAGATCCGTGTCCACTGTCTTTGGAGACCGAAGTTGGTGCTTGCACATAAATACATCTACCATTGGGCAGATAATGACTGTAAGTACAGAGATGCCCATTTGAATTTGAAATTGGTGTTGTGATGAGGTATGCTGTAAGTACTTGCCCTCGTCGGCCTGGTGTAATACTCGAGATCCTGGTAGGTCAGTAATCATCATGAAAGTCTTTATGAGGGACATGATTCCTGGCAGAACCTCTCAAGACAAGTACCCAGATTCCGCTTCATATCCCTCCTCTTTAGCTTGCGTCACTTGCAAGATCTTGAGTGGGTAATTTTGTCAACAACAGCAAAAGGAAATATCAACGCTATCAAGTAGTATCTCGACCAGGCGTTTTAGTCTTCCAATCGCTGTAATATCTAGAGAGATAGGTCACAGGGCTTAGCGTCGAGTTTGCCCGTCACTCTAGTGTGCTCGGATTCCGCATTTGGGAGTCAGGTGAAGTTCCGCTGCAATGAAGCAACACTCCTGACGTCTTTAGGCCTAGGCGGTCATGGTTTTAGCGCAAACCTGAGGATTCTTCCGCGGAGCGAACGTCACGGCTATAATGATGGAGATATTAGCTGCTATAACCTAAGCAGTAACGGCTGCATATATACGTTCGTTAGTCAGGGTGACCTAGGAACGTTTGTCGTCATGGCGTGCAAACAGGAATGAACGGCGCTTCCAGTTGTTGACCATGAACATTAGCGAACCTCCGGGTGATCTATGTCAACGATGAAATCCCCTCTACTATGAAATCAGTGCATGGGTGGAACTCATCTGCACGAAGTTAACGCCGTCAGACAGCCTCGCGGATTATCACAGCAGCCTGACGCCGGCTACAGTATTAGCGTCAGGCCTAGCTCCGGACATTGCCGGCGATCGAGGCATTGGTTTCATGACTTGATATCAAACATGAATTTGGCAAGCGAGCAGGCGAATAGCCATCAGCGTGTCGTGGAATACACACTTGAGCAGCTAGATAATGTGCATGGATTATGCATGACTCGAGGAAAATGGAAAACTTTCAAAGCATTGACATGACTGGTGTCGGGTTGAACGGACCTAATTCTGATTCAGCGGACGCAAGACCAGCCGGAATGTCTAAATACGGAAGGAGAAAGGGGCAATATTACAATACACAGATACATATTGAGATACTTATTAAGATGAACTGTGTTCAAGAAGCTCAAATCAGTATTCGACTGTAATAAAAGGATTCAATATAAAGATCTAACACCTAGAACCTCAGATTTAGAACTAACGCCTATAATAAAGATATCAGCAATACAATATACATCGAAGCACTTGAATTGCTCAAGCCATCTATTCAAGCAGGAACACAATAGCTTATCATAATATCGCTACTACACCAAGAATTTATACCTACCTAATAGGCCTCTAATCCTCTGTTCCCAGGAGAGATGCAATATACATATACAAGGAAAGTTTGGCCCCAATGAGGCCGCGGCGCGCCATGCTCAGCTTTTACCACCCCTTTGTGGCATTGTCCTGAATTCGCAACGTCATTGTCGCCTGTGTTCCCTACTTATGACTTGAAGAAAGCGTAGGTCTCGGCCAGGTCGCCGGGGCCTCGAGTGGGACTGCTACACTCATAGGAAGCCGCGAGGGTGACGTCGCCGCCGATGTATTTCTGGACGCTGGGGAAGAGGCACAGGTTGCGGGTGCTACCAGTGGTGCTGATGGCGGCGAGGGTTTCGGGGGCGGTGTCGTCTTCAACCCAGGCTTTGAGCTGGTCCAGGGCGGTGTTCGGCGTTGGACCGGCGCCACCGAAGCAGTGCGCCGCGCCGGGTGCTTCGAAGAAGCGGAAGAAGTCGGCGGCGGCCGGGTCGAGGTCGAGTACAGCCTGGTAGTAGGCGATGGTACCGTTGGGAGGGATGGCCTCGTCAGCCAGCCCGTGCCATGTGATCATCTTGCCGCCCGCAGCGCGGAACAGCGACAGATCCGGATCTGCGGCCGCAACCTCGTTGTCGTACTCCTTCTCCGACTGTGACAGATACCTGAAGAAGTCGGCGTCGGTCAAGTTAGCGGCGTTGAAATCAGGATCCTTGGCGACAAAATACTGAATCCAGCCTAGGAATAGGGCGGCCGATCCCGCGGAGCAGGTGCCGTCGTCGGCGCACACGGTCGCAGCATAGGACGAGAGATTGGCATCCTTGTTGATCCCCCACCAGCCGACCTTGCCGGAGGCATCGATTGGTCCATCCCATGCGGCCTGAACAACGGTGGCACCGCCGGATGTGAAGGTAGCGTCGGTACCGCTGCAGTTAAAGGTCTGACCTACGACGCTGGCAGCCTGAAAGGTGCAAGCCAGTGGGTCAGAGATGACGCCGTCCTCGACACCATCGAAGGCGTCACAGGCGTCGATGGCCGCCTGCGTATAGGCTGCAATCTCGCATGGTGGTGGGAATGTGGCCGTATTCTTCATCACCTGCTGCGCCCAGTAGCCAGCCGGGACGAAGTTCTCGATATTGATGGCTGGAGCGGCAGCCAGGATGCCGTCAAAGTCCTCGGGGAACCTCTGGGCGGCCATTAAAGCCTGACGCCCACCGCCGGAGCAGCCGGTGAAGTACGAGTAGGTAGGCTCCGAGCCGTAGTAGGTCTCGGCGACGGTCTTGCCGATGACGGCCATGTCGTGTAAGGAGCGAGATGCCCAGTCCCGAAACAGGTTGAGGTTAACATTTCCCGGACTACTTAGTGCCCATGGCTTGGGACTTTGGGAAACGTCGTTTCCCTGCACGTGGCCGGCATCAGTGCCGATAGCCACATCGCCAACGGCCGCAGCCGCTGCCAAGTACAGCGGTCCGAAGCTCGCGCTGTAGCCACCACCGCCGAGCGCCTGGAGCCTGCCCGTCCAGTTTGCCAATGGGAGCCACACCTGCACATTGATTGTGTCGTTCCAGTTTGGGTGCGTGTAGGTTACGGTAACGTTACAGAAGTTGGCGGTAACCAGTCCGGCTGCACTAGAGCCGGGCACCAACGAAGCTACCTTGTAGTCGACCTCGCTGTTGGCGCTGAAGGAGATGAGCTCGGCGCCAAACAGGGAAGGAAAGGAGAAGGAGTCGGGCGAGCAGGCGACGTTGGGCGTGGACTGTGCGCTACAGGCTGCGTTTCCAAGCTGTGCTAGCAGCGAGACAGAGGGCCAGAAGGTTGAGACCTTCATCGTGCCTTGATTTGACCTTGAACCGAGTTCTTGGTTTGTTTGCTGGTTTTGCCAGAGTTAGGAGAACGGAGAGAGAGTGTGGTAGTGACTGTGGTTGTGATGGTAGTTAACAGATCCTCATAAAGGACAACAACTAAACACAGCGCTGGGCAATGGCATATATAAGCAAGTTCAGGCACTGCTCCACCCGCATCGAAGCTCACGGTGGAAATACGTTACAGGGCTGTGATCCACTTGCCGGTGCGGTGATGCATCTGATTGCGCTCCATCTAAACGAGTATACTTACTCAAATTACTTGGCTATTTTGAATTAGATTTCGGCACATCTGCATGAGAAGCTTTGATTCAAATGCTCCGCAATAGCCACCTGCGCTGTTCAATTAGCTACATATTCCAGAATTCTGAAATCTGAATGATGGTGCAGATCGGTATATCAGCTTCCCAGGATCGGTGACGCGCGTAGTAAAGACGACCCACCAGGCTTCACACGCAACCCGAAAAACAAGGTAATTACGGTGCGGTGCTGTGCGGAAGCGGCCTTCAATCTTCAATCCACCCCTCCCCCTCCTCTTTGCTTATCCTCTAGTAGAAGAATAGGCCGCGTTCGTCGCTTGAGCTAATGAGTAGCAGGTCGGCCAAGGTTACGGACTTGTGGGTGTAGATGAGGCGCAGTTCATTGTGCCTAGGGTATTGGGAGAAGAAATCAATTCCACCTTTAGACCAGCCCGGCATAGTAAGCTTAGTTAATGGTGAAAGCTTTGGAATCAAACCGTGGACCCTGATCTGGGTGATGGAATTAGTTTCAGGGTACGTGAGACGGGGCCACTGTCCAATAGTATCCGTATAAATACGGCATGGTAATACGAGAAACTTTACTTCCACCATCATGATGTAACTCAAACCCAATGCCCGCCACACTCCTTGGCTCAGGCAATAATTTACAGTACAACGGCTTAAACGGCGCCCTTGTCAACCCACGTTCAGAAGGGATCCAAGATTCTTGAACAGATCACAATAGCAGGGCGACATCCTTCAACGCTGTAAAGAGAACTTGAATGAGGTTATAAGGATTCCGCCCCCAAGTGATTTACTCCGTATGTGTACTGTACTACGAAGCCCTGCGCTGAATTTGTTGAAATGAACAGTCATTCCGGATACAGCTCTACGTGTGTCGCCCGTGTTATGGTGGTGTATCCCAAGATTGTAGCACATGCACGAGGTATTTGCTTGATGTGTTGCCGAAGTAGGCCAGCAAACAGCTTCACAACCAAATTCAACTTACCGTATTGTAGTTGGTGGCCAGTGAACGGATCTTCAATTGCCTCCATGAAATAAGCGAGTAACACGACCTTGATCTTGTTTTCGAGATGAAATACGCGGACTTGTCGTACAAACGCGCTGCTGATTCGTCAAGCCTAGAACAGACGAGACTAAATTAGTGGAGAACTAGTGCGTAGATCCAAACTCTTACGGTACTGGACGCTCGAAAACGACATGTGCTGTGTGGGACATGGAGCTTTTCGCTTGTGCTGGTTGCACGCCGTTCGCTCAATACCGAACCATGTACGGAGTTCCCGTCGCCATTGGCTTGATTGAACCCACCACCCTTCAAGTCCGCTCAATGCAATCGCACGCAGAGCAGTTTCGCCCGGCCGCAGGGTGGATCTTGCAAGGGGGCAGGGGCAACAGCGTGGTATTTTGCTAGGGACTATTCATGCGTAACGAAGTAGACAAAGCAAGAAATCACCATAACCTTCATGTGGAGCATGGGGCTGATTCGACTGTCGATAATATGAGGATAAGAAATTCAGGTTGCAAATTTCCCGCGGCGCAATTCAGTGCCTCTCGCTTTTCTTTCCCTGTACTGCATTTCTCCGAAGGGCTAGTGGAGCCGGGCAAAGGGAGCCGAAGCCTTAGACTCGAATTATCTATTCGATGCTTGGTAAATGAATATCTAATATAAACCATGTATCTATTTATTATCATGGCCAATTCCAAGATGGCTTCCTGTAGGCCCAGACCTGTCCCTCCGTTGTGTCGCCATTGCTCGCGAATACGTCCCACGACATTGAACACAGTGAACCATTTTCATCCTTGACAATCCCACCAATAGTAATCTTAATGGGTTTGTCATATGGCAATCTGAAGGACTGCATAGCGTCTCCAGACTTTCGGGCTCGGCTGATGAAGACCGAGGTTTGTGTGTACCTCTCAGCAATGGTGCTCGGAGCATTCGATACAGTCATGACGCATTCTAACGGCAGGCCTTCAACCCTGACACATCCTTCTTTCGATTCGCCTGAAACGATAAAGTTCCTTTGTCCATTGAAGAACGCACCATGATCTGGACCACTGGTAAACTTTAAAGTAATGCTGTCAAGGTCTACGTTCAGGCCTTGCTGGCTGCTAGCAAAGGTGGCATTGACATTTTGAAGATCCGAAGAATATTCGAGAAAGGTTGGAGATAAAGATGCACTGACTGGATCTGGGGGTGCGGCATGTCCAGTTGCCCAGGGTTTGCCATACTTTTGCATCCAAATTTCTACTGCACTTGGAGCTGGTGGTGGAGGATTCTTCATCTCGATGATGAACCAAGCTACGAGAACGGCGATGGAGAGGCTGTGGTCAGCAATGTTAGCAACTTGGCTAAGTGGTGGATAAGGCGTTGAACTAGGGAAACATACATAGCAACGACCATAGAAACTGCAGCGAAGAGTGAGGCTGTGGCGACTGCGAAAGTGCCCACGGCCGTGACGGTAGCAAAGCTGGCCCCAAAGTAAGAGACAGCCCCCCAGGCGATATAGCCCTAGAAATGCATTTGTCAGTATTATGGAATATGACCTGTGTATGTTCTTAGACTTACTCCAATGACCACCACGGCAAGGAGGGACTCGACCCATTGAAGAATAAGCAAGACTGTCTGGAAGATCTTGCTCGTTTCACTCAACTTAGCCCACTCGCTGACAAGACTCCAGGTCAACACAATGGCCATCCCAACAGCGAGGATACACCCGATGATGGCAATGACAGTCCGCGCAATGTTGAACGCCTTCTTGATGGGCATGAGGTCTGCAAGTCTGCCATACTCTTGATTGGCGAAATTGGCCTGGGCAGGGTTCAAAGGATTGATTTCACTTGCCGCTGTGAAAGCAGCCCTAGCTTCTTCAATTACCTCGGCGCGAAGCCGGACCTCCCCGGTATGTAAGGCATTGCCGTAGACTGCCGACCACTTGGTGCCCATTTGCCGCCCCGTGAGCATGTCAAAGCTGCTACAGATAGCAATCTCAGTAGCTTCTGAGAACGCTACGGATCTCCAGCGCATAACCATGTAGACGACCTCGATTCCGAATGTGGCCATCTGGTTCAGTGCCGCGATGATGGTCAGGAGCATGAGGCTGCGGTCTAAGGGGTCGGCTTTAGACCAGCTGTTGGTGACATACCAAATGCTAACGCCAAAAGCCATCGCACCCGCGATAAACAACCCAGCAGAGAGAAAAGCACGTTTTCCAGTTGCGATAGGCTTCTGATTCATTACCAGATCAACGGCGTCTCCCAATGCTTGAGTGTTGTTTATCCAAGACGCCACTTTCTGGCGTCCCTTTTCCCAAATGCCGCCAACCCAGCCCAGCAATTTTCCTGCGGCTCTCACGACGTCAGTCATCCTATCGCCAAAGTCGACGAGGACATATCTCATCTTGTCGTCGAAGTTCATCTTTTCCCATTCTGCGACCTCCTTGGCGTACTTGTCTAGCGCACCCTGAAGCGCTGTCGAAACTGGTCCAGTTATGGAAGAGTCCTTCGCCAATATCCTTCTGACCAGATCCTTCAGGGCGTCCTCGAGCCATTCTTTTTCTAGCAATTGATTACGCTCATCCTCATCCTTGAGGCCCCAGTACTGAGACAGCCATATTGACCCTTTCTGGTCTGCCATGGCTGCTACTACCAGATGGTTGGAATTTGTGTCGGTCATTGTTGCTTCCTTGTTGACCTCCTCGGATATTTGTCTCTCAATCTTGGCTCCGTCATCCAAAGCGTCCATTATGGTGCAAATCTTGCTCAGAAGAGTGGTTCCCGTGGCAGGATTGACGTCTGGCAGAGAACCGATTTGGAGATCACTGCTCCAACGACGATATAAATCATTCGAGTAGTCAACGCCAGACCCCTCCCTACAGATTGTTCCGATGACATCGTACCGCTTGCGTATTTCGAATCGAGAAATAGCCCGCTCCAGCTTGTGGTAGATGGGTGATTTGGAGAGACAGTCCCGCCCTTTGCCATTCCAGAAGTACCTGATATTCTTCTTTTCCTGTGCAGTGAACCTGTAGTCTTTTCCAACGCCCTCCTCTTGCTGGCTCATGACCTGGCATATATATGCTCTTGCATAAATCTCGCGAATCCATGTGGCCTCGGGCGTGTTCTGCATCATAGTCGTCAACTCTGCTGGAAGACCAAGGGGACGGTCCACGCTGCCGAAGAAAAGCTTTCGGTCTCCTTCCTCCATGTGCCACTGCATTATGTTCGTCATGGTAGTCTGTGCACTCGAATTGACCGCCGACAGGTCCAATGGAATGTTACCCAACGCCGCAATACGATCTTCTCTGTTGGTCGGTACATCTGCGACCGCCATGGCCTTGGCGAAGGGATGCGGTAATTGATGAGCTCTTGTCACCTCTGTATTTAATGATTGGGCAGAAGAAATTGCTTCTTGTGAAGCTGAAGCCGGTGTCAGAGTTGTCGGCTTTACGTATGTTCCAACTATGACATGCGCATAGCCCTCATTACCTTCAGCCATTGACGCATATGATCTTGCGAGACCGGAGAAGGATATGAGCCCGCTCGCATCTGGGAGGCTTTTCTGAACCTCGATAGTCTTGAAAACCTCAGCAACAACGAAGTCGGCATCCAATCCGAGATTTGTATAATGAAGGTTCTTCAAAGGAGGTTCGAGATCCAAGTACTCGCTTAAGTTTTCCGCCTTCCAAACCGGAAACTCGTCTGATGCTTCTATCAGTACCTGAGCTTGGAGTAGTTCAAATTTGTGATGCTCAATCTGTCGTGCATCATATCGAACTGTGTGCTTATAGAGCTGAGAACGAATAGGTTTTGAAATTTGAGGGTTCTCGGCCTGGGCTTTCTCATAAAGTTTGGTCTGCACTTGATCATACTCCTTCAAAGCCAGCTTGGCATAGACGTAACGGTTCCCCTCGGTGGGAAGCAAAATATTTCCACAACGCACCGTGGGGCGGTTTTCTGTCTTCTGATCTGGGTCGTAGATTGATGAATCATATGCCAAAGAGAAAGAAATAGGCTTTCTATCTTCCAGAGGCCTGAAGCCGTTTGTCGCTGAAGTCTCAGTCGAATTCCCATTGGTCAATGCGGACATAGGCGGCTGCCCAGTCT
Organism: Paramyrothecium roridum; assembly: GCA_003012165.1. Classification (NCBI taxonomy): domain Eukaryota; kingdom Fungi; phylum Ascomycota; class Sordariomycetes; order Hypocreales; family Stachybotryaceae; genus Paramyrothecium; species Paramyrothecium roridum. The sequence goes on from PXOD01000192.1 coordinate 94,400, forward strand.
CGAGCACACCAGGCGTTAACTCGAATGCAATCGACCTAGATACAAGGCTTTCTTGGGTATATTCCTCCTCTTCCGAAGTATAAACCACATAACCAAAGGCCTGAAAGCTATTGTTGTGGAAATCGCAACTTGCGTGCTCCCACGTCGCATCCGCGAGCTGCCTGGACCATGCTACTGACGTTTTGGAGAAATCAGCTTGTGGGCAAAACTTTCCATCCACGTATAGAACACCGTGCGATAGTTCGATTTGAGGCCCATACTGGGAGCTGCTTGGGAAAAACATAGTGTAGGGCATGTCCAAGTCACGGGTGAGCGTTGGTCTGGCGGCTTCTGCTTTACCGCCAAAAGTGATACCTGCCGTCTCGGACTCCTTGGAAAGGACTTCAAGGACTGTAGTGGCTCCGAACTGGTGGAAAAGTGGTTTAAGCTCTTTGACTGTCCTTAAAGCCGCTACCCGAGTACCAGGAGGCAGTTCCATTAAGCGTTTTGCAACCATGGACACGGTGATCTCTGGGTAGTTTAGAGCGACAAGGTACCCGTTGGCATGGTAGCTTCTTAGGCCTTCGTGTAAATGCACTCCATAGACGAACTTGCCTGTCATCTCCTCTGATGTGATGGCTCGAATGGGAACGGTCTCATATTTGCTATCCGCGCCAATGCGGAGTAGTTGGTCGCCGACGCTGAGTTGACCGCACTCTAGCCAGGGGTTTTCTGCGAGCGCAGCATCTGGGCGCAGGGCACGGAGGCCAGTTGTGGTATGAAAAACATGACCGGCTGTGAAGAAAGCTGGCTCGTCATTGAAGCCGTGAATCATCTTCGGCGCTGGACTCTCGACAACCTCGCAGGATCGTACACCCCATTGCGTTGGCTCGAGGCGGGTACAAACACGATCTCCTTCCCTCAAGTCCTGGATAGGAACGTTTCCAGTATCGGTCAGGATTTGGGTGTCCGCAATGAAACACGTGATCACCAGAGGAGGTCCTACGTTGTCGGGGATTGCGGGATCGAATACATCAATTGGCCTCGTCACGGACTCTTTGTTTTTCAGCTGTTCCACGCTAGTTTGGCTCATGTAGCTCTGGCCAGCCCGAGCAGCACACCATGACTCGAGGTTGGGAGCATGAGTGACTGTAGTCGTTGTCATGGTTACAATAGAAAAGTTAGGACCGAAAGGTTGTTTGATGGTATCTGACGCCGATAAGGCGGAACGGATACCTGATTGCCAGAAGGTCGATGTCGACTGATCATCCAATATGCTCCTCCACTTGTTCCAAACGTTGCGCGAGATGCTACCAAATTCGTTGAGTAGGCGCTCATCGAAGATTGTTCCAGAGCCGGAAGCCGAGTCTGGATGTGCCAGCAGTTGTCGAAAGCCAGAAACGGAGGTGTCTCCCGCGGGGATTGATTCCAGTGCGACTCGAGTGTCCTGTACAGTGGTAGAGGCCCTTCCCTGCGGCGAGAAAACGCCCCCAGTCAAGAAGCAATACTTGGCTAGCTTCAGTTGGGAGTTGTCATTTGAATTTGCCAGCTTCGAAGACCATTTCTCAATGACAGGCAAGCTAGAGATCCGGAGTGGATCTCGGTTGGCTCGATAGCCAGGTCCATGGCAGAAATACTCATATACAAAAAGAAGCGTCATCGCATAGTGAAGGTCAGTGCGCTGGCCGAACGGGTCGAAAAGGCCACTCGTCACTTTCGCTTTGAACTGATCGACGACAGTCGGATTGGAGCGGAGTTTATGGAGCGTTTCGATTCCTTTGGTCCAGAGATGACGGTTAATGTGTTCGGCATAAAGGGATGGCATCAATGAATCAATGATTTCGTTGTGCACATCAGTTGCTGCAGCCTAGATTCATTCAGCAAACAGATTTTATAGGCAAAGACCTCGGTTATTTCGACATACAGTGTTGCACAGGTTCTTGAAACCCCATGGATCGTCAATCTTTGACATGACATAGGCCATCGATGAGTCACCCAATCTTTGAACTTCATCCCAACGGTCTTGGCCATCAAATTCGGGCCTCTCAGGAATCAGTTCGTTGAACCAGCGGCTTGGGTTGTCCGGATCAAAGCCGATGAGGGCATTCCAGGATGCCTTATCCTCGATCCGCGTGAAGTCATACTGGAGGCTCATCATGGACTCAGTCCCAAGATAGGCACGTTGGAGTCGAAGAGCAGCCAGGTTATCGTTTAGATAGCCCAGCTCACCCAAAGCGAGGATGAGCTGGTCTGCAGTACTCTGGTCCTGTGCCATTGTTTACAAGTTGAGTGACGATTTTCCAAGTAATGGGTCAAGGTGAAAACAGATGTGTAACATCTAATATAGATTCAAGACTGATAACTGGTTTTATGTGCTGGAGAAGCAGTTAGGAATGGGACTTTGGGTAGGTAATTATATATATCAGGTCTAATACTCTGTAACTTGTCCCTGCTCTCCAGCTTATGGAGATCAAAAACTAGCTTTCCGTTACCATAACCGGTCATTGGCATTATCACATGCCTTGTATTGTCCGGCCATACCAAAGACAAGTCTGACTCAGAAACTATGCTGCGGAGGTGGCGTTTGAGATATTGCCCAGACTAACACATGGAGAGCCCATTAAACAGTTAAATCCACGTGTCGAGATAACGCTCGGGCCGTTTTAGCTCGTGGCAGCCACCAAACCCGTCGAAGGTATTTGGATACTTAGTTCTTTCCTACTGCTTACAGTGGCAAGGTTGATGGAATGAAAGCCAGCCATTTGAGCCACCAAGGTTTAATCTTCATGAGACTCGTCAGCTCGTTGATCTTGGGATGCCTGCTGCCTGCATATTCAGCCCACGGCCGTCGGCCCCTTCCGCCGGCCCCTTTCGCCGTACAGCGGTCGCTACATAGGCATTCAGGGCTTGAAGTCTACCCCATAGCCTATCTCCTTGGTGGTGTAGAAATCCAGGTACACGTCTGTCCCCCAGCATTTAGTCAATATGCCAGTACGTCAGAATACTTGTTAAGCGCCGATCAGCCAATTTTGTAGCTTGCAATTTTTTGTGCCTAAAAATTGAATACTTCTGTATCTATGTCAACTACTTGGTAAATGCACCCAGCTTTTGCCTGCTTTGGCTTAACAAAATCCATGATTAATATGTGTCTGAGTCCCTATGGCATTCAAGGAGATACAACTAAGGTATGCAGCTAGCTACAAGAACCATAAGCAGCAAGGTGGACGCAGCAGGACTAGGACAGAGAATCTACTCTGGGTTCGAGCCCCTTTCCATGTGGTTCACCTGGCCCGGCAACATAGCTTCATCTAGCGCAGTATATCCGTACGCACATGATAGCATTAGTCCAACAAATTACTGTCATGGAATGTCGCGTGATTTTTTTATGTATGATCGTTGACTGAGACCAATGATAAGAGGTCAGCGCGACGCAGCTGAAAAGAAGAGTTCGTTCGTTTGGTATGTGATGATCCGGAAACGGACGTTTAATGGGCTGTTAGATTTTTCTGGCGCAGCCTCTTCCCGATACCCCGCATTCATCCATGAGACTAAACGTTTAGCGGCAGTACTTTTGCTCGCAGCTCAACTTGAAGTTGCCGTGTAGCCGCATTTCCTTAAGGCAAAGGGAATGATAAGTACGACTCAGTAGACAAAACAGCGTCAAATAAACACCCTAAGCTTTCATGCCTAAAGCTTTGAAAGCTGCTGAACAGACTGCACTTCGTTCAGCAGAATAGAGGACAATATACGCGACATGACGCTGACCACTCTTGGTGGGAGCTAAGCCGGAACTTCTCGTGATTTTACTACCAAAAAGCCTGGAAAAACAAAAACAGGATATCCGAAATGCGAAATAAAGCTTTGTGTATAATGAGAGGAAGATGTCCGGTTTGTCAATACGCTTGCTGCCGACATATGGCCATCGCGTATCTGTGAATTGGTGTTTGTAAAACAGCTTCCTACGTCTGTTCAGACATACGGTGCTCCATCTGCGACATTGAGAGAAAATTAAGCCGCCGCGCTTTTTTGTTTGTACGACTTGGATATAGCCCGAAAGTCCACTAATAGTTCATTCCTTCAAGACCCACACGAGTCAATCGCCCCAACGAGGGGCTATGTCAAGGGATATGGTCTGCGGCCTCGAGGATAGTGTGCATTCTCGGCAGATACGAGGCAGCCCTCATTGAGAGAACGTGAAAGGCTATTGGAGGCGCAGATGCCGGATAGACCATGCAAAGTGTCAGATTACCGTATCCAATTTGCAGTAGCCAACCCTGGCAGGCAACGTAAAGTTTGGCTCACGACGGGGCTCTATGCCGTGTCCAGGCCGAGAATCCCTGGAGAATCGTCATTTCAATCGGTGCTTGACTAGGCTGTGCCTGCAATATGATGTCTCCAGTTATGCTAGACCCATAATTCCCCACCATTGGACATCACAGCGTCGCACCCGTTGCGGTCTCTCCAGGCAGACGCAGGTGCTTGGATAATATCAGACGTGCGCCCAGGAAGTTGCAGTGGCCCCGCCAAGAGCAATCTATGCACACCAAGACTGCAACGAATACGAGCGTGAGATCTGGTTCACGCGCCGCTACGTTATTGCGGCTCAACCGATGGTTGAGTCATTTCTTCCGTGCGACCCAGAACAGGGGAACCCAGTCGCCCTCAAAGGCCCTTTTCCAAAGTGGAAATCTCTGCTTATTGTGCCCCACACTTTGGAGAACCTCTACTCCGTGAATGGCGGCTGAAATGTCTCGGCGAGTTGTAGAAAACCTATGACACTATGTGAATTTTCACGATGGCTTCTCCGGGTCCAGAGAAAGAACTATTTATACTGCCATCTCCCTCGCATGCTTTGGTGTTTATCCGACCACCTCATCCTTTTCAATAGACAATTCAATCCCATCATCATTACAACAAGGAAAGGAGAGCCTGCCACAATGAAGACTGCAATTCTCGGATCGCTGTTCCTTGCCTACGCCGGCCTGTCGCACGCGGCTGCCCTCAGCCCGTCGCTGACTCAGGGTAAGGCCTTGGGCTCGAGGACTTCCGATAATGGCGTCGAAACCCCGCTGCCTACGCAGCCTGGCATGGTCGACAACTGCGAGAAGTTCTACTTTGTCAAGCCTGACGACACCTGCCGCAACATTGCTTGGGAGCAGCAAGTCACGGAGGCTGACCTGAAGGAGTGGAATCCTACTGTCGGATCCGACTGCACAAACATCTGGGCCAACGTGAACGTCTGTGTTCGTACAATCGGATATGTGCCTCGCGAGAGTACGGCTTGCTACAACTTCGCGAACACCAAGACCTGGGGGGATAACCTGCCCGCCGCCCTCGAAGCTGCCTCAGAATGGTGCTCAACCAGCAGCGGGGGCGCTGGCCGCTATGCTCCTAACCAAAGCAGAGTTGGCTGTGCCAACGCGCCGTTCGGCCAGAACAAATTTACCTTCTCCATCACTAACAGATGGGGTCGGGATGTTGGCATGGTTCCAGGTAGATGCAGGGACTTGATCAACAGGCCTATCAACAACTGCGCGCGAGGAGGTGAAGTCGACTATCTAGACTGGGATGTTTGGTAAGCACATAACGCCACTGTTCTGATCAATTCCATGCTAATAAACCATTTCAGGGCTTCCGTGACTGCGGGCAGGTGCTAAATCATGTGCCTTAGGCTGTTGCGTCTTGGCAGATATATAAGAGACTAAATGTGGAGGAAATGTGGAAGAGGCGTGTAAACGAACGCATAGTATACAACGACATAATAGCACAACGCGACGAGGCGTTGTTCAGAATAATAATGCAAGCATGCACCTTCTGAATTCCGAAGCTGCAACCAAATATATTGTTACGAAACCCAGCCTTTCATATCCTAGTACGTGATTGATAGTGCAATACCGACTGTTTACGATTGTCAGATGGAAAGTTGTGTACTTGGCATGTCCTGAACCCACGTTCCACCTGCCAGTTAATTGTCAATAAGGCCCCCAGAACTGTAAAGTATGGTAGGTGAATGCTGTTTCTTCTTCACTCTCCTAAGCCTTGTGTCGTTGCAATTATACCATCAAGCAAAACTCCCGGTTGGTGAGATTATACTATCGTTATATCCTTGGTGGTAATGTGTTTCACGTGGCTCGGCTGCCACATCTTCAGACCCTGCCACATGCGCTTTGTCTCGTTCAATTGATAGAAGCTGTTCTTGTAAGCACAAAGTAATAAACAAGCAACCAAAGGATGGATCGCGTGCACTGAGGGTGTGGGGACCGGAAGCTCTTTGGGCATTGGCATCCAAGCTTAGTGCTCGGCCGAACGTAGTACAGGTCAAAATTAGCTGTCTAGCGTAACGAGGTTCAGCTTTGGCTACTAGAATTTTGGTGTGGTCTGGTTATCTGTAGGCGTCTACAGGGCCGGATAGGGCGAGTGGGCGGCCAACTTCCGAGCCGCGGCGATTTCCCGCCGAACGCCCGGCGGCAAACAGCCGAGCGTGGGCCAAGGGCAGAGCAGCACGACATATATAAAAGGAATGTAAAGACACGGCTAACAGAATGAATCTTGACGTAACGCAAAATAGGCTATCGAAATCATCCATCTTGTGCTTGAGAATAGACAAAATGACTGTCTCCGAAGCTGCCGATTCCTTTCTGACCAGGACAGCCAGCCAACTACGGCTGTCCGCGACACTAGAGATCAATGAAAGCGTCCAGCAGCGTCTGGCTCGCGGACTAGGCATTGTGCATCTAGGATTTGGCGAAGCCACATTCCCCATTCAGAAGGATGTTGCTGCAGCCCATCGAGAGGCCAGCGACGTGACCAGCTACTTGCCCGTTGCTGGCCTGATGAAGCTGAGACAAGTAAGATGCCCGATCGTTTCGTCTATTCTCCTGCTGACCCTATTCGGCTGTGCAGTCTATTGCGCGCTTTCAGTCCCGTCGTTTAGGTTCGACTATTAAAGCGGAGCAGGTTGTGGTGGCTCCAGGATCGAAGCCGCTGCTGTTCGCGTTTTTCGACATTCTAGATGGTGACATTCTTCTGCCGCGGCCTTCGTGGCTTAGCTACGAACAGCAGATTTTGCATGCTGGAAAGCGACTCTTCTGGGTCGAGACGGATGAGGAAGATCGTCACACAATCACCGGTTTGGCATCCCACGCCTCATCTGCTCCAACTCGGAACTAACATGAGAGTGACAGAGTCGTCCCTTGAGTCAACATATCAACAAGCGGTTGCTGATGGCGGCAGCCCTCGTATTATGCTCATCAACAGCCCGTCCAACCCTACTGGACAAGCCTTTACCAGCGACACTGTTGACATGATTGCCCGCTTCTGCAAAAGCCACAACATCATTCTTATCAGCGATGAGATTTACTCTGATATCACATTTGATGGGGAGCGCAAAGCTAGCCCCTGCTCCGGTGGCCGACTGCAGACAGGCAAGATGATTTTAACGGGTGGCCTATCAAAGGTATCAAATGCATCTTGCTGACTCGCAACTCAACCCACCAGATAGCTGACAACTCCCAGACATATTCAGCAGGCGGCTGGCGCATTGGCTACGCCATTCTTCCAGAGACTCAGTTTGGACAGAGGTTGCAAACGGCTGTGCTTGCTTATGCTTCTGAGTGCTGGTCGGCAGCATCAGCTCCAGCGCAAGAAGCAGCCGCAGTTGCATTCGACACAAGGCCCGCCATGGATCTGTACCGAGAACAGGTCACTCTGCTTCATAGAAGATGCACTTCAGAGCTGTACAAAGCTCTACTTGGCCTCGGCCTTGCCGTCGCCGAACCAAAGGGGGCTTTCTATGTGTATCCTTCCTTCCACCCATTCACGGAACAATTGCAGGCGCGCGGTATCAAATCTAGTGCTCAACTATCACGATGGCTGATCGAGGAATGCGGCATTGCCACGCTTCCGGGCTCAGTGTTCGGCGAGGACGATGCAGGTTTGCCCGGTGGCCGGTATCGCTTGCGAATGGCTACCAGCTACCTGTACTTTCGAAGCAAGGAGGAACGATACGACCAGGGATATGACCTTCTCGCTTCAGCCTCCGAGGGGTCACCGATCAAATTGCCACTGCTAGATGAAGCCATTTGCGCGCTAGAGAAGGCGGTCTCGAAGCTCAAGGGGGCAGTATGATTGTATATTAGGACATGATAGTCTCGTTGTTTAATTTGCATTCTTAATCTCTGGTCCCTGGAAGGAATTGTTTTCCGGTAGGCATCTTGAGTCGTATTGTGATACTACCACCCGCCGGTCTGCAACGGTTCATCAAACAGTGTATCGGCCGTAAACATATCCCAAAGTGCATTCGTTTCATCAAAGCCGAGAAAGTCTTTAAAAGTGTCAAACTGATCCCAACTTGAAGTGTTGTTCCTGAGAGGCTCATCGATCTGGTCGAATGTTAGGTCATTGGTAGGCATCGGTAGGCCCGAATTGACATCGACAGGGGCGGCATAAATAGATTCCGAGGAATTCATCGGTGGCTGAGATGTCAAACCCAATGAAATGACTCGCAGGGTATCATTAGCCAAAGCCTCGAAATGCGTCTCGAGCTTGGAAATGAGCTCTTCCCTCCAGCGCTCATTTATTATTGCCAGGCACACGGAGCATGTCCGAGCCCAAGCCGGGAAATCAACGAGCATGAAAGCCACTCCGGCACACTGAGCCAGTTTTCGAAAGTCTTTTCTGCCTGTGATCAACATGGTAAGCCCAGCAAACACAACGCCTTGAACCAGCATCCATGAGAGAGGGACATGGCTGGTTCGCAGTATGCTGATCATATTGTTGAGATAGGCGCCAGCAGCTCGAACACATTTTTCGAGCGATTGTGGAGATGGATTAGGGCACAGTGGACTGGAGCGATGTAACACAAAAGATGTTCCATGGTAGAGTCTTTCCCAATAACTAGGCCAGGTCAATCCAGGTAAACCAAGGAACAAGATATTCCATTTACCTTTTTGGGTATGCCGACACGACTTGCAAGTGATTGAGCGGGATGTTGGATTTCCAACAGTCCAAGTCAGCCTGTAGATCTGCTATGATAGTCTGCTGCCGATCCAGATTCGAATGCTCGACTGTTTGGTTAGCACAATATACTCTTGATAATATCTTGCTTTGAATTCTTCTGTGTTCAATATAGTGGCAAGCAAGTTGCGTCTCGTCGGTTACTGAGGGCAAAACTGCAGTGATGTAGTCATCCCCAACAGAGGGGGGACGCCCTAGGTTGTACGCAAGACTTATTTCGATGGAGTATGTTGTCCAAAACACTCTGTTTCTCTGATCTTGATCCTTCTCTGTCGTGCTCGACACTCTTGGAGAATGGTGCAGACCTATCTCAGTGGCCATCTAAAGCGTGTTAGTGATCATAATCCTCTTGCAGTATCAGCTACAGTCCTCACCCGCATGGCTAGGCCTGCCAATTGCCACTGGCTGGACCCCACAGGCCCGTAGGAGCCATAGATCGAGATGAGGATGATGACTTGGATGTTGTAAATGCTGGGTTGTAGATTCTGATTACCATGGTCGAAGTAGTACAGGGATTTGAGGTACAGTGCTGCCGGCGATAAATTCGAGGCAGGACTAGGGGCGACGTGATGTGAACTTCTGTCTCTTAATCTCATGTGATCAACCGTGTTGGTCCTATTGATAGCCCCAAGCGCCATGACAAGGTAGAAAATGACCATTTCCGCATGCTGCCTGCCGTCTCGGTTCGTTTCAGCCGCGCTGGTTGTTTGCTGGTCTTGACAATTCTTGACGATGCTCCTCAATTCGTCGACGTGCAGTAGTGGGTACAAAGGCTGGATCCACATCTCGTAAGATTGTAGAAGAAGCCGGGCGTCGGCGGATGACAGAGTTGTTTGCTTTTCAGCTGCACTGTCGATTCCTGTGCTGTGGCCATAGCCAATGCGTTCAGTGACAAGATGGTGTGATCTAGGGTCCTCGGCGGAAGTGAACGAGCGCGCGATGGAAGTCGCAAATGCTGCGAAAAAAGCCCCACTGGAGGGGCCAAGGTATCTCATGTCTCCCGTTGCATTGAGGGCAATCAAGCTAAGGTCTGGAGCATTGCTCATTGTGTCAGAGTCACCGGTATTAGTCAACTGCCGAACAACTTCAGGAGGCGGCAGGATAGGCGCCGACACCCCATGAGTATCTACAGGTATTTCCAAGGGCTCGAGAGTGGTCCCGGTTGAGAAGTCGGCACAGTTGATGCCCCAATTCTGGTGGATCTGATCCTCAAGCCATACAATTCTCGCTCGAGCCTCTTTCAGCGCCCTGAACAACGATCATCAGTAACTTAGCCAAGCGACAGGTGCGTAGCTGAGTACTAGGGTGCCTACTTTATAGCCTCGCTTTTCCTAGTTCTGACATACGGCTGACATGGCACACTCGCAAGGGCGCAGGGTATGCAGTCAGGGTGGCCGGTACACTACCAGTCTTAGAGATGGCGTCTCGGTGGACGGCTTGCCCTTCTTACCTTGATTTTCTTGGAGTGGCAACGGAGGCACGCCCGAAGCGCCATCTTGACCGAGTGCGAGCATATGGGAACAAATAATTAGGCCAGCTGTGTCGATGGATATCAGCAGCACCCCTTATACTCAGAATTGTCAAGGTCGAACCGCTCTCGTCTTGCGTTGTGACCCTTGAAGCCATGTGATGCAACCCACGGATGGAGGAAAAGTCCGATCCTTGACGCGGACGGCGTTTTCTCGCCGAGAAGCTAAGATTAGATAAGAAATTTCCAACTACCGTGCCGTCGAGAAAAACTCGAAAGGTGCGCTCCCAAGAAGGCCACCCAGAAAGGTTTAGTGATACCCTCCATAGAGCGGGATAGCGTATTTCCATTGAACCATGTCAGTATTGCTACTCATGATTGGCTTAAAGATTCTGGGGGAAAGACGGCCCACTCGGAGCGAATTTCTCGACTTTCTTCTCTTCGTAGTAGCTTTGAACCATTGAGCGATACCTTTGTGCTATAATTTCATTGTTCATGAAAAGATACGAGTCAACCCCATGAGAACGACGCCTCTAGCCATCTTTGGTACGATTTGGAGCCAGTATTCCAATTCCAATTGATTTGAACCAATTGATTCGAACATTTGTTTTGATCCAGGCCGCACAAGTTGACCGGAGAAGTTTCGCAATAGCCAATCTGCTTTGACGCCCACACCTTGTCCATCTGGACCATCGTATCAACAACGTTTAGACAAGCACCTATACTTGAGCAAAGGAATTCACTCTTCGAAACAAGTTCCGTAGCCATGCAATTGGCTCTAATACGTTGTGATGGAAGAGTTCGGGACGTTCTTCCAGTTTTCCCAAGGGATATAGGGTAGGCAGAAGCCCCCAGATGTGCGCAGTATTGTGAGGTAGATGACATTCCTAGTGATCGCGACAAAATGGTAAAAACTAAATAATTACAAAAACGTGGGTTTCGTTTCCTTAAGGCTTTCGGGTCATGTGTTCACAGCGCCAAAACTATCTTCTCCGAATAGACGACTGAGTTTCTGTGACAAGAGCAGAAACAACGCCCTGCTGATATCAAGAATACGCCAAGGTGCACCAAATGCTGAAAAGAACCGCCTAAAGCTATCCAGAGGGGGTTATTGTCTAGAAATTTCCAAGAGCCAATTTGAGGACCTATGGCTAGCTCTTCGGTACGACCACTTCAGTGAGCGTCCCGTGGAGGCTCCTACTGAGGCATGCCTCTACCGGCGAACGGGCTGCTTGTCCACGAGCCTGTGAGTTGTTCCACCTTGATAAGACACTTCTCCCGGCAAGCCGGCAGATTCATTTCTGCGAACTGCATCATATTGCTTTTCCACTTATCGAAGATGCCACCCAACGCGCCGGGCATTGTCATAAACATAGCCATGCATGGCTCAATTGTTTGCGTAAACACAACTTGTTCGATATCATTCGAGCCAGACAGGCAGTGATCCAGGGCTTTCCATAACGGCGCTGCTCCATCGGGTGCTGGCTCAAGAATCGATGGACCGCAATTGATATAGACGCGCTTAGGATTGGGGGCCGTGGTAAGAGTATGGACAAGATCTGCCAAGAGGGACTCTTGTCCCGGATACTCGGCCAAATCGAAACTCAAATTGACCACAGATGTCATTTCACTCAAGTCGAAGCGGGAACCTAATGTAACCAACCCGTTAGCTCAAATCAACAACGACACCTACTCTCTCACCCCTGGGCGAGGATATTGGGATGTACCTTCAGATTTTAGTCCAATAGCCAGCGACCGTAGTGAAGAATTTGAGACTTTCATCACGTCTGAGACGGCTTGAGGTTGTCCGTCCACCACGACGAGCGTTTTCAAATTGCCCAAAGAAGATTTCTGGAGCTGAGGCAGTACTTCTGACCAGACTACAGTGCCGCCACCGAACACCACAAGATGCTTCAATTTCGGCAAGTCGACAGTGAATCCAGGCGCAATGTCTGATTCTGCCAGAGTCTTTGAACTGGGCGTAGCTTCACCACTTTTGGCTTCCTGTCCGACAATGCGGATGCCACCAAGCCCTAAGAAAGTGAGGCGCGGGTTCTCCAAAGCCAATGATGCTGCCTCTTCGATGCGTGCCACTTGAAGACATCCAATAACGAGGGTCTTGGGAACGACAATACTGCCAAGAATTCGTTTCTTTTGCTGTGGCGAGAATTTGCATAGGTTCAGATACCTAATGGCCATCGTATCGACTTGATCGAAATACTCCAGAACCTTGAGCAAAGCCTCGCGCCAGGGCAAAGCGCCTGCGTTGCCATTTGTTTTCTCATTCTCGTCTTCATCTTCGTCATCAGAATCCCATTCCGATTCATCAATCGTGATACCCCCTACTCGGCGCGGGATCACTGCATCGTCGCTTATCAGCGCTAGGAAATTCGTGGGAACGTAGCCATCGAGGTTCAAGCTCGTCTTAGCCCAGTAGATCTCCCGACAAGGGGCGAGCCAGCCCCGGCAGACGAGGCTTGCCTGCTCAAGGTCCTGTTGCCCAAGAAATTCCAGGCATTGGCGCAGCAACTCGTGGCTGAGGCCACTGATGGCCATGTTGAATGAGCGAACGGTTCCTGCTTTGGATTATACTTGGGCAATTAAGCCAAGGTCGTTGCTTTCTCTAATGTGACGTGATTGTCTTGGTGGATGAGGGCTTGACTGCGACTGGTAAGCCATTTGCTGGAAGCGTGAGTCAGATCAGAACAGTCTGTTCAATTCACGGTTCATGCCCGGAAAATCCAATGGACCAAGTGGATAATTGCCCAAAGGTACATGCAAGCTTGGAGCTCTGTCCGGTCTCTGGCCCAGACGTCGCGTATGTTGCTAATAATAGATTGCCAAGACTTGCTCTCTCCTCACCTCAGGTATATCGCAATACGCTTGCCCACATTCACTCATGAGATTATTTGGAACTGAAGTTTTGCTTAGGAGCCAGATAGCCCATTCTGCCGAGCCGGAAAGACGGGATTGTCATTCATTAGACAGCCGCTGGGGGTTGAGTCTTTGGATCAGCTGCACCTAGCAGCAAGAGTTAAGCCAAGTCACAGCGAGTAACTTAGCGTTAGGGGCATTCAACTGCCACCACTAAGAATAAGACGACCAGACATCAATGCACTCACTCTTTACACCGGTGCCGTGCGGTTCCTCTTTTAGAGTTCACAGACGAAGAGGAGTGTTCTACAAATCAAGAAGAAAGAAAATCAATAAACAGAAACAAACAAGAGTCGTGCCAGATGTCTATTTTGTCTCAAACAATTACAAAGATAGTTATGGTGGTGCTTGTACAACGGAGCGAAATGAGATTGCCAACAATTGCGCTCTTGATTATCGCGACACACTAAGAATTCTGCAAAGTTTTCCTGAATCCAAGAACCTGGAGGAGGATCTACTGCAAGCTCGCCGGCTCGTTTACCTTCACCTAGTTGGAGAGCCTTGGCTTTAGCGGAGTACGACACCATGACGTACAATCCCCTCCTCTCCCCGGTTATTCATTGGTGGTGCGATGACCTCATCATCCATCCTCCTGTCGATCGGCGCCACGAACCTGGCGTTACTTGTTTCTGTGCACCTGAAGTCCGTTCCCTCAGTTGCCATTCATTCCAATCCCTCTCTGGAATTATCACCGATCATCGATAGTTTGGATTGACTCAAGTTCGGCTGCACCATGACTACGCCTGAGCCATTGAAAGAGAGACGATCCAAATGGAAGGTTTTCTCGTCGTCTAAGGATAAGAACAAGAGTACAGATGTGGGGAACGCGAATTTGCCATTGCCCGACTCCGCTTATGGCAGCAGCGAGCCCAGCAACTCGTTGACAACAGAGAATGACTCGAATCAATCCAAGAGCTCCAGAGACCTGCGAATGCCCTCGACCGGCCCTAGCCCCACGATCAAGCGGGAAACACACACGAACCCAAACACGGGACAAGTCATCACGACCACTACAACCACCACAACTACAACAACGACGGTTACAAATTCGAATGGGACGACTTCAACCATTGAACAACCTCGAGTGGTTACTGAGCTGCCGGCACCAAGCGAGCAGAATGCAGTAGAAGAGGAGCCGGCTCCAGCAGAGCCTCAATCAGCAGACCCGCAACTGCCTTTACCAGGCCGGCGACAGAGCCTCGAGACCCCAGGCCGCCGGGTCATCCCATCGCGCGAAAACGTCTATAATCACAGCCCGCCCGATGTACCTGCCATACCGGAGCGCAATGCTAACAGGAACTCCGGTGATCAGTTCCCCCGACCTCTCGCGCCGCAAAAGAGCTCGATTGAGCCCGGCTATGGTGTCCCCAACTCAACGGGCAACTTGGGCCCTCCGGAGGTGCCGCCGAAGATGGCGCTCAATCCATCGCGTGACAACACTTTATCCAGCTCTGCCAACAATATGCAACAGCAGACACAAGCGGAAGATCGTTTGCGACATGCACCATCAACGTTGCAGAACTTGAAGTCAGCTGCCGCAGGCATCCACGTAAGCTGTCAACATCTGGACTCCTCATGGTCTTTTGGCTAACAACTTTCGCAAGGGTGCTGGCGAAACTCTACGCGGAACTCTCAACTCAACCGTAGACCGGCATATGGGAGCAAACCCACAGGCCATGGAGAAGAACCAGGCAGCCATTGACGCCGGTCGCTACGAGCTGGAGAAGAAGCAGTTCTACCATCTCAACACCCCCGAGAATGAGCGAAAACCGCGATCCTTCGCAGATCCACAACCGAACACTCAATACCAGTGGAGCGTTGAGGGTGGAACAACTGATGCGGAGAAGGATAGGGGCAGGAAGGGTGGAACGAGCAGGCTCGGGAATTTTCTCAATAAGGTAACGGATCGGCCTCCGCCTGGAGACGGCAAAGAGAATCGAGAAACAAGACCGGAGAGGGCGAGACTCCGGAAGAGGAGCAGTTCTATTCAAAGGGCCTCGAATCTGAGTGTGGTAGGGGAATGAGTACATTCACGTATGATAATGACAGAGACGACGGGACTGGCAGGCTTTAAGCAGATTATATACACCGGGAGTTTTGCGGGGTATGGTAAGATTATAGGACGCTATGTCTTTGACAGTAAGATTATGGATGAAATGGACTGAAATGACACTCGTGCAGCTACTTCCTATTCATGTCTGGATGAACTACGTTCAAGCCCACCTAGGCTCAACCGGGATGGCTCTGTCTTTATCGACATATTGAGCAATGGGTTCGTACGTCCAGTTCTGGAATTTACCAACGCCACCACTGGGACAGTCTAGACCTTCGCCAGCACCGTTGCAGGTTGCGAAAACGCCAACGAGAACACCGATGAAGGTACCGCTAGAGCCACTATCCAGGCGAGAAACCAACTGGCTAGGGGCGGAGCCAACTGTGATACGAGGTCCATCACTGAGCGACGCGCTGAGAGTAAAAGTCGCTGGGTCTGGTGTGTCAATGTGGAGGCGAACCGACTTGGCAGCTGCCCAATCCGCCGGGAGACGGATCGTTCTTTGAGTAGGGTGATTTCTCCCGAATGCATTGAAGCGCAAGAAAAGACCCCCCTCCTCGGAACAGGGCTTGAGGTAGGCGATGCTGAGCTCCATATGGTTTTCCTGAGCAAGGAAGACTGTGACTCCAGCTTCCTGGCCGACCTTGGTTGCGTCAACGGACACATCAACACTGAAATGGAAGATTGTCTGTGTCTGTCTTCTGCCGACGAAGGAGATCCCTCGCTGGCCTGTGATACTGATATCGTTGTTTCGTGGCGAAGCAGTGAGGTTGGCCCTGCTCGGTGTGATCTCCAGACCGTCATCTGTGAACTTGAAGTTTTCGTACCGTGGCACGCGCCAGTAAACGAAGTGCTTTGGAATCGTGGATGAGGCATCGAATGTGTAGTCGTCAGGATCTCCGTTGAAATAGCCGTCACCGGGAACATCCCTGGTCTCTTCCGGCAATGGCCAGACCTCCATCTCTCCGCGCACCGGGTCAATCACTGGCCATTGGCCTTCATCCCATCTAGCAGGAGCCATGACCGACTCACGACCCATGGGCAAATTTCTGTTTTCTGGGCCATTTCGGGAAGCATGGACAATGGCCCACCAGTTGCCATCCGTGTCATCGAATAAGTCTCCATGACCAACTCTCTGAAAATATTCTTGTGTACCACGATTCGTAAGAATTGGATTTGCGGGGTTGGAGGTGTAGGGACCTGTAAGGTTCACGGAACGAGCTATAGTCACAGCATGGTTCATCCCCGTACCGCCTTCAGCGAGCATGAGATAATACCAGCCATCTCTCTTGTAGATGTGAGGCCCCTCGGGCCAAGTACCTCCAGTGCCATTCCAGAGCCTGACTGGATCACTCAAGTCGCCTGTGACTAGGTCGAGTTCCTGAATAACGATGCCCTGCGTAGCAACGTAGACCTTTCCGTCGTCATCCCAAAAGATATCAGGATCAATCTTCGTCGGGTGGAATATGAGGGGGTCGCTCCATGCATCGTCATTGAAAGGATCGGTCGTGCGGAACAGAACTCCCAAGCTGCCAGGTCCGAGGTTTTCGAGTGTGGCACCGTTCAGAATGTATTCGCATATCACGAAGAACTCGTTGTCGTGGTACCGAATGGTAGGAGCCCACATGCCATCTTGCTGAAAGGTAGTGTTCCAAGATACACCTGGCAGCTGACTGTCACGGTTCCAAGCATGCGAGATGAGTCGCCAATTGACGAGATCTTTCGAAGCATAGACCGGAAGACCTGGAAAGGCAATGAAAGTTGATGTAGTGCAAAAGAAGGTATCATCGACCCTGATGCATGAGGGATCGGAGTGCCACCCAGGGAGGACTGGATTGAAGAATGTCGAATTGGTCTCAGCGCCCTGAGCCAAGAACGGGTACACGAGGGATAAGAGGATGGACAAAAGCTGGAACGAAGCCATCATGGCTTACAAGACTTTAGCTTCAAGACCGGACAGCTTGCCTAGGCAGCGCAGCATCGCCTGGTAGCAAAATCCGGGCATTTTATGCCAGTGCATTTCCGTGGCCAAGGCTGAATTTAGCCGTGATATCGGAAGTTGAACAACATCTCCTCATTCCCATGACTATCAAACGGATTAAGTCATTCGGGAATCTATCGAAACGGCCGATCTCATGATGCCCTGCGGAGACTGATTGCTGTCTGTAATTACCCCGAGCGGTTCCCCCGCATCGTAACGGCAGTCAACTCCGCAGGATCTGGGCTGCATTGACCAATGGTCCACAGCTGATGGGTCTGACAGTTTTCCAGGCTCATATCTGATTGGTATGGTTAATTACATTGCGCATGGCTCGATCAACACCCGGTGATCCCCACACGCGCCCCTTGAAGTAAGCCAGCTGCATATTTGATGGGTATAGTCGGATGAAGATTTACCATACCTTTCGTTCATTCGGTGCAAAATGTTGCTAGTGGGTATGAAAATGTCATTGCAGTGATCCAAATGATTGGACGCACATCGCGAAAGCTAGGCCCTACTTATCAGCTAATATGATGCGTTGGAAGCTTTTACCTCAACGAAGTCCTCTATGGGCCAACGACAAGAGGACCTCATCCTGTACTCATACACTATGTTGGCCACAAGCGAAAAATGTGAGAACATTTGTCACTCACGATTGAGCGGCCTATTTAAATGCACAACACATTCCTTCTGAGACCTGATTGATTCGATTTGAGCTTCCCTACTTGTGAGCAAAGCAACAGGAACCCACTGCTGGCTGCACAGGTCCGGAGAGATTGATGCAATAGTTTCTGCGTACTCAAAAGGTGCTGTCGAACAAAATTTGCACATTTCACTCAAGTGCCTTGAGATATTAATAATTCCTGGGATCAGCCGAAGCCCGCATAGACTTTGTCAACCAACCCATAATATTTAGCGCCTGGTTCTTCCCATAGTTTGTCTTGTGAGAGAAAAGCCTAAGAGTTGCCTTAACATATCCAGATAATGCTCAAGCTCTCCTAGATCCTTTCCTCAACGCTAAAATCCTCTCCGCACCTTTCTCTCCTGCTACCATTACGCCAAACTGAGGATTCACCGTCAAGGGTGAAATGATGGACGCATCAATAACATGAATGTTGTCCGTGCCAATTACTTTCGTATTCGTGTCTACGCATTTGCCAATACGGCATGAACTAGACCAATGATTGACTTGGCCGACGGCATAAGACGATGGCGTGGTGATGTACTTCTGAATCTCCTCCACAGTCGAGTTTTGAGGAATGTTTAAGGGGGTCAGTCCGCGCTTTGCTGGAGATTTCGGTGAAGACGACGGCAGGCGCTGTAAAAGTGAGTAGATGAATTTGGCGATATCCTCGGCGTCTCTCTTATTAGAATAGTAGACATTAGAGCTTGGACCGGCGCTGAAGTTGCCATCGCTTGAGAGCTCCACACGACCAGTGGAAAGTAGGCCTGAGGTCCCGTAGATATTAAGAGTGATGGTGTTGTTGCTTGTAAAGTCCGCGAAGCCTGCGGAGTCGATTGTTCCTTGAAGGCCAGTCCTGGATCCATCCTCGTGGCGAACATAATCCCAAAATACAGAAGTTTGGGAAGCAAACGAATAAGGTCCACTGCGGGAAGACAGATACAAGTCCTTGTCGTGAGCAGGTGGATTGTCATAGCTGTACGTGTATGATTGGACAGCTGGACTAGATAGCTCGATAAATGTGTTTGGGTTATCAAAGAGCTGATTTCCGACTGCTTCATTTACCAGCCATGACTCAGGCGAGGTATAAGGGGTATACTTTGCGTCGGAGAGGTTCTTGAGAGCATCATGGGGGCCAATGCCTGAGTACATCAGCAACTGAGGGGACAAAAGTGCACCAGCGCTGAGAATCACTCGTCCTTTAGAAGCGAGGTGGATGACCAACTCTTGATTGTTGACCTCGGCTACCACTGCGGAAGCCACTCCCTTCTTCTGGACGATGTGTTTGACCCGAGCGCCTGTCTGCAGGTGGAAGTTGTTACGAGCTAACGCTCTCTGAAGGTATGTCTTAGTTGGGCCACCCCGCTGTCCGTCGATGTAGTTGTAAGCGGGTCGTCCGAAAACCTTCTGCTTCCGATCAGGCTCTCGATCTATGGATATGTCTGCGAAACCGGCGCTTCCCACGATCCAATCCCGGGCTGCCTCATATCCGCTTTGGAGGTAGAACTTATCATCGACTGAATAGGTCGTGATTACTGGCTGTGTGTCCAGAAGCCTGTTTATTGCGGATTTAACATCGGCACTTTTCCAGCCATTGGGATGATAGTCATCCCAATCAGAAGCAGGCGGCTGGAAGTAGAGGCCAGCGTTGATGGCGCTGCTGCCACCGATAGTGCAACCCTGGAAGGCGTTTACAACGTCTGGAGGACATTGTAGACTTGATCCACCCTGGAAAATACTTTTATCTATAGACGTTAGAGGTATGACCGAAAAGACGAATCGTACTGTGAGAGACATACATAGCCCTGGAACATCAACTCTCGAGAGATTGGTGCCCTTCAACCAGTCGGGCCTCTCGATACCTCCGGTAATTCCATAAGAAGGCCCACCGAGTTCCAGAAGCAACGTGCTTAAACCTGCTTCGCTGAGTCTATCGGCGACAATAATGCCGGCAGTGCCTGCACCCACAATGATGGCGTCCCATTCATGAGAAGACCAGGGCCTCGAGTCGCCGCGATTATTCGAAACAGGCGCCGCCAAACAGATGGAATGCCACAAGGACAGCGTTATGAGTGTACTGAAGGATCTCATCTTGACGATGCGGGAGAAATTCTATCAGCCTGGTCCTGACAGTTCTGCAGACGTCATATATAAATATGCGTCGTGTGCGACAAACACGAAATGTACATTCCTGCGTCCCGTATTCAAGCCCCGCCCGGGACCTCCGCGCCTTGCGGCATGGAGTTTACTACCATAGTAAGGCTGAGACCTTGAAGGCTTTCCTGTATGCGGCATGGCGTGCGGAACGATCCCGAGCCGGCCGCACTTAGCGCTCACAATGGAGTCCTGGGAACGAGGGATCTGCAAAGAATCCGGCATGGTGCCGCTGTCAGTCTCAAACTCAGATGAAGGATTTGGCCCATGATGACGACATAGCTTCTGTAGCACACGAGTCTGCCGGATCCAAAAGCTTGATTATCTGGACTCCGACCCTTTGAAGAGAAAACAAGGTCATTGATTCACTGTGAGATGCGGAACTTTAGGCTCGCTAGAAAGACGGATGCGCAACAAGTACTTTGCCAGTTCACGTAGCTGTTACTTGTGTCTAGAGATGGGAAAAATTGAGATTATGATAAAGAGTAATAATTTTGAATAGGTCTCTGTGCCAAACAGGATAAAAAAGAAGGGAAAAAAGATATTCTACATAAACACACTATTAATAAGGAATAAAGCACTAGCTAATAGAGACAAAGGAAAATGCCAAGATCTCGTCTTTGGTATTGTTGAATTGGATCACGATGAGGGTGACCCATCCTGGAGAGCAGAACCCAGCTTCTCGAACGTGTCGCATACGTCGTACAGCATACGGCGAACATCTGACTCGCCAGCGAGGCGTCGGTTGATGGCAACGGTGATATTCACATGAATGCCATCTGATACCGGTTCTCCAACGATATCCACATCGTGCATGGAGGGCATGTTTGACTCGAACCTCTCTACACTAGGGTCATTCTTATCGGCTTCCCAAACGGCGGCAGCTTCTTCGGGCAGGGTCATCTTGATGTCTTCAACTTCTTTCTTGCCTTCAGGGTTGAAACTGAAGTCCTGGTATGCCATATAGCAATTGAAGTTGTCTATCGTTTCTGGCCAGTTTGTGCAGTTCTCTCTGATGTCGTCCAGACCCACTGTTTCGAAAGCTAAGCTTTTGACGTATTGCTCCTGTAACTTGCGGAGCAGCTCTATAGGCTTGGAGCCTTCCTCTAGGGACACGCGAACGGGTACAGCGCTTGCGCAAGGGCCGACAACGTGTTGAATGCCGACTGGTAGGCACTGCCGGCCGGAGACGACGCGTCCAAAGACGACATCATTAGATTCCGTTGCTCGGCCAAGAACAAAGGCACAGGCGGCGGTGAAGAGTGTTGCTTGAGTGATACTATGCGGGTTCGATTGAGCAATGGCTTTGATGCGCCTTCGCATTACCCAAGGACCTGTTGCTTGTTCCTCCTTGTTGTCGGAGGATTGGCTGTCATGACCTCCACTCCCCTTGAAAATTGTCATCGAAGAATTCTCCAGAACAGATCTCCAGAACTTGAATCCATCTTCGAAGGTTTTCTGCATGAACTGGATGTAGCGGGCAAATTTGGGGGCTGTCGGCGGACGATCGCCCCGGTGTAGCGAACGAAGGGCGCTTACCATGTGCGCCATACTGAGGCCGTCGTAAACCGCGTGATTCATTCGCAGTACCATAAGCATACCGGACGTTGGTTTCTGAATAATGGCGATACGTATCATGGGTTGGCCCAGAGCGAACGGGTTGCGTTCATCTCTTTCTTCAACATCGCGGAGCATGGCCTTCATGCTTTCCTGGGGTTCTATCACCTCGATGGGGACATCCACTGAATCCAAGACAACTCCATAGAGTTTACCGGATACCCTCAGGAAGACAGTGCGGAAAATGTCGAAGTGCTGGACCAGGGCCTCGGAGACCTCCGTGAGTTTCGTGGCACTGGACTTAGTAGGGAAGTCCACGTAAAAGTCACCTGGAATCCAAGGCTTTTCCGTGACGGTATCATGGGCAAAGACTCTTTGTGACCAGGTTACAGGGTATGCATCCTGGATGTTTCCGTATGAATCAGGCAGTTGGGAAGAGAGTTCCCGCTGGACGAAATCCTGTGCATCTTCTCTACGAAGGAGCTGGAATGGTTTCAAGTCTTCCAGGTACAAAGCACCCTTATTTCCACCCTGTAATTGACTCTCCATGATATTTTGGGCAAGGTCCTTGGGCTTCGGATTTTCAAAAATAGCTCTGACAGACACGTTGACGTTCATCCGCTGGCTCAAGCGTGCTGCGAGCCTGGTTGCAATCAAAGAGTGTCCTCCGAGGTCGAAGAAATGATCTGTGATACCAACCTCAACACCAAGCACATTAGTGAACTCCTCGCAGAGCATCTTTTCTACTTCATTTGTTGGTTCCACGCGTTTCGAGGTTGGTTTATCCTCAGTGACGACTTCTGCCTGTCGCACGAGCTCACGCCGATCGACCTTGCCGTTGGCGTTTAGTGGCATCCGATCGAGGGTTATAATCTGAGCCGGGATCATGTATGAAGGAAGCAAGGCTTTGAGCTTCTCTCGGATTTGCAACGCAACCTTGAGGTTTTGGCTCCGCTCGGTTGGACTGTTTGTGAGGAGGTCCGCCGGTCGACCATCATGTTCTGTCGGAAATTGGAACAAAACTCGAGAGTCTTTCTTATCCATCTGAAGTTTGTGGAAGACAGCGTCGATTCCGCCATTCTGAGATCTCTGCCGTGCCCAGCTGACCTCTACGCGGAAACCTGCCTGCTCGCCTATCTGAATCAGGTC
This sequence comes from Paramyrothecium roridum, assembly GCA_003012165.1. NCBI lineage: Eukaryota > Fungi > Ascomycota > Sordariomycetes > Hypocreales > Stachybotryaceae > Paramyrothecium > Paramyrothecium roridum. The sequence continues at coordinate 117,372 of PXOD01000192.1, forward strand.
GTAGGCGTCCAGGGCTACAACATTCTGAGCGGCTTTACGAATGTTTGCAACCCAGACTTCACCATCGTCTTCATCTTCGTCAGAGGTGAGAGATTCAAGCAGTAGATACTCGAACATTGTTTTGCTGTAGGGGATGTTGCCAACGGCTACGGGAAGCGAATCCGGTGCGTCCTGCAACAATTTGAGAAGACTGTGGCGGTCAAGAGAGGCTGCCTTGAAATCGACCCAGGCGTTGCTGTCAATAGAATGCACAGGCGGTGCAGGCGCCTCAGAGTTGCGCATATGGATAACGGCTCCGTACCGGTATCTGCTGAGCTCATTGGTGGCTTTGATCCGTTTCGGGAGAATTTCGACATGCCAGATGATGTCTGGAAGCCTGTCTACTAATCCTGTGAAAAAAGCCGGATCCACGAGGAATTCTTCTTCTTCTTCTTCCAATTCGCTTATCCTTTGGGAGACGTTTTCTTTGGTAGCATCCGTTCCCATAGCGCAAAGGGCTCTACCTGCGAGGAAGCTGCTATTCGTGGCCCACGTTCGCATATCACCAAAGAATAAGCGCTTGATCCCAGGTAGCTGTGCCAGTGTCTGAATCAGCTCTACCATGTAATCCGCCGACGGGAAGTATTGCGCGACCGAGTGTGTGACAACCGTGTTGGTGCGGCGTTCCATAACCGACGGTAGTTCCTTGATATCCAACGCTGTGCCCACAAGTACTTGGGCTTTACCAGCCATTGACGGGGTAGCTTTGATGCTTCTGTTCACAAAATCGGCGGCCGAGCTTGATGGATCCAGTCCAATATAGCTTTCCAGACCTGGCCCAAGGTTGAATGCAATCATACCACTGCCGCTACCAATCTCAAGCACATGACCGGCTGGCTGCCCGTCCAATAGGGTGGCTATGCCATCGTCAAGCCATTCATTCATTTCCCCTTGGTCAATCAGGGTACCGTCGTACATGGCAGTCCACCCAAGGAAATCCCTGCCGACTTGAGACGCATCAATGGTTTCAATATCAGCGTACAGGCCTGTCTCGAAATGAGTTCCCCAACCTTCAACCTGCTCAAGTGCCTCTTCTTCTGTTGTTTCTTCGTCCTCCACACGTACAAATCCAACCATTTCAGGATCTTGGCCTGCTAGATTGCGAATAACAACTGCTGCATCGCGGACTGTAGGATTCTTGAGCAGAGCGAGTTCCACTTCAGCCGGTTCAATTCGATGACCTCGGATCTTGAATTGCTGATCTATTCGACCAAAGAATTCGATTTGGCCATCCAATGGCCGATTTCGGGCGCGATCACCAGTTCGATAAGCCCGAATTGGCTGACCGTCGATGGTAATCTGAACGAAGCGGCCTAGGTCTAGTCCAGACTTCGTATATCCACGAGCAAGACCGTCTCCTGTGACTAGGAGTTCGCCCATAACTCCAATAGACACCAGTCGCTGGTTGAGATCCGTAATGTAGGCCCCGGAATTGCTCACGGCTCGACCGATAGGCACACCTTGCTCATAGTGTTCGCCTGCCTGGACGCTAAAGACAGTACTAAGCACGGTATTTTCTGTTGGACCATAAGCGTTGTAAACTGCCGTCTTCACAAGCCCTCGGGCCTTTGCGGCGTCAGTAGGGTCCAGACGATCTCCAGCCACGAAGAGAACATCCAGTGCCCCGATTGTGGCCGGAATATTGGCAAGGCACTGCTTGAGCAATGCAGGGGATATCATTGCCGCGTTGATATCCTCCCGTGCAAATACAGCTTCGAGAGCTCGGCTCTCCAATGTCGTCAAATAATCGATGCAAATCAATGTTCCGCCGTTGAGAAGCGCGGCATAAATTTCCCATGTAGATGCGTCGAATGCGATATTTGAAATATGCGAGATATGTGCTGCATCTCGAAGGTCGCTCACAACATTGCTATTCTGTACGAGGCGAACAATACCACGATGTTCGACCATGACACCCTTGGGTTGGCCAGTAGAGCCTGATGTGAAGATGACGTACGCAAGATTCGTTGCTGAGGGGGAAGGGATGGTTGCTGCAATCTGTTCCCAACCTTGAGGAGGTGACGCAAATATTTCGGCCAAAGGAGCGAACTCGATGCTAGGGGCGTGGATATCCGGCTTCAGGATGTCTTGTCCGAGAAGCACTAGTCTTAGCTCAGAAGCGCTTGATAAAATCGCCTCAACGCGCGCAGCGGGCGCATTGACGTCGAGCGGGAGATAGGCCAGGTTTGCCTTCAAGATGCCGAGGAAGGCAATTATTGTCGGGCAGGATCTTGGTGACAGCACACCCACAAGTGTCTCAGTCGGCATGTTTTGCTGCTGGAGCCAAGCTGCAAGCTGGCTAGATTTGCTGTCAAGCTGGGAATAAGTAAGCTGTGAGTGAGCATCCTTAACAGCAACTCTGTCAGGGAAGGTGGCCGCCTGCCGGAGGAAGACATCCACGACACTGGAGTCTCGGGGATAGTTAGGTTTTTCTAATCTCAACAAGCCCATGCTGTCCAGCGTCTTTAGCCCATCGGTGAGAGGTAGACCAGTAATGGGCATGTCCGGCTGTTCAAGACCACGACGCAGAACCTCCTGGAATACGTCGACCAAGTTGGTGATGGTAGAATGTTCGAACAGGTTGGAAGCATAGATCATGTTGCCATTGATGCATCCTTCTCCTTGGAAAAGATGGAATTCGAGGTCAAAACGAGTTGTGAAGCCCGCTGGCATAGGCTCGCTCTCAAGACCTTCAAACTCAATCTGACCTAAGCCCTGCTGCGAGTGGAAAGCAAGCGTAAGTTGGACCATTGGGTTGCGGGATGCATCAACCGACCCCGGTCTGAGTGTTGAGACGATCCGTTCGAAAGGAACGTCTTGATTCTCAAAGGCAGCCGCAGTTGTAGCACGGACGTTCTGGACTAGTTCATCAAAACTCTCATCCTCAATAGGGATCCGGATACACTGCGTGTTGACGAAGAATCCGATTATTTCTTCCAACTCTGATCGATTGCGGTTCGCAATAGGGGTGCCGATGCTGGCGTCCTCTACGCCTGTTAAACGGTAATGCGTAGCTCGGAAAGCAGCAAGGAGAACTGCAAATGGCGTTACTTGGCGCGTCTTGCAGAAAGACTCAAGCTTTTTGAAACAGGCGCCGTCAATAGTCAGCTGAACAAGACCTGCTTCGCCAGATGGCACTGAAGGTCGTGGTTTATCGCAGAAGAGCTCTGCAGGGGTGCTATCTGCTAACTGAGCTGTCCAGTAGTCTAATTGCTTCTGGTGCTCGATAACCTGCTGTTCCGCCCTCTGCCAAGCTGAAAAGTCGCGGTATTGGATTGGGAGTGGCTCAAGCTGGGCCAATGGATCGTCTCCTTTGAGTGCAGCCGTATAGAAAGTGGCAAGGTCCCTGCGTAGTACGTCGACAGACCAACCATCAGAAATGATATGATGCATGACGATGGATAGTAGATGATCCTGCTCATTAAGCCGGAATAAAGTTACCCTCCATCCAGGCTCGGAGGATAAATCGAACTGGATCTCCTGATCTTGTGCCAGGAGCTGCAAAGCCTTCTCGAAGCTCTTGTCTGGTACTTCAACAACTTTAAACGGCTCTGTCTGATTGTCATGTACAATTTGCACTCCACCGCTATCATGCTCCTCAAATGTCGTCCTTAGCGTTTCGTGTCGTAGGGTGACGGCTTGCATAGCGATTTTAAGCGCTTCAACCGAAAGCTGTCCGCGCAGACGCACAGCGAGAGGCATTAAGTAGCTCGCGCCTCCAGCGTTGAGCTTTTCCAAGAACCATAGGCGTCCTTGGGCGAAAGACTGTTTGACAGGCCCGTCATAAGATGTCGATTTAACCGCAGTGTGGAGGGCCGACCCTTGGTTGATTGCTGATGCGAGTTCCATGATAGTAGGGTTGTCGAAGATGCCTTTCACAGTTACACGGGCGCTCATACGTCGACTGATACGAGCCGCAAGCTTGGTGGCTAAAAGGGAGTGCCCGCCAAGGTCGAAGAAGTTGTCAGTAATACCAACTTTGACACCCAGCAGAGAAGCGAATTCCTCGCAAAGTGCCTGTTCCATTTCATTCCGCGCGGGTACAAATGCCGAGGCACCTGCACCACTGGCCTTTGCAATGCTGAGTGCTCTTAGAGCAAGTTCTCGACGATCCACCTTTCCATTTGCATTCAGTGGCAAGCGATCCACCATAATGATCTGATTGGGAACCATGTAGGCGGGTAGCATGACCTTGAGTCGCCGGCGTATATACGATTCGGTTGCAAACGCAGGTTCTTGCTCTGTGTTCTCACCACCATTGGCGGCTGAAGCCCTAGCGTCATCGACAGATTGGTTGGTCACAAAGCCCACAAGATCGGGATCTTGGCCAGCTTGCTTCCGAAGGACAACTGCAGCGTCAGTTACAGTGTTCAAGCTGAGTATCGCTTGTTCAATTTCTCCCGGCTCAATGCGATGACCTCGGATCTTTACTTGTTGGTCAACGCGGCCAAAGAACTCCATCTGACCGTCAGTGGGCCGATAGCGCGCACGATCGCCTGTTCTATATCCTCTCACAGTTCGGCCGTCAATATCCAGCTGAACGAATTGCTTGTCAAACGTCGAGTCAGTATAGCCCCGAGCAAGACCGTCACCGGTTAGAACGAGCTCTCCCAGAACTCCCACAGGCACACGTTGTAATTGAGCATTCATGATGAATGTCCCAGAGTTACTGACAAATTTTCCAATTGGAACGCCGTTGATGCATTTCTCCTGCGTTCCCATGGCATATATGGCGCTCATCACCGTATTCTCCGTGGGTCCGTACGCATTGAATAGACCTTTGCGGACTAACTGACGGGCTTTGATGGCATCATTTGGTCGCAGCACGTCGCCTCCCACATACAGCAGATCCAAAGAGCTTATTACAGAAGGAGCTTCATTTAGCAACTGCGTCAACAAAGCCACTGAGAACAAAGCAGATTTAATGTTCTTGGTGGCGAACACCTCACCCAGGGCCTCCGGGTTCAGTACCGTCATACGGTCAATACACACGACTGTGCCTCCGTTCAGAAGAGCAGCATACATCTCCCACGTAGCAGCGTCAAAAGCCAAGTTTGACATGTGTGCAATTGGTTGTGCGGCCTCGGACTCTGGCATTACGTTGGTTGACTTGACTAGACGCACAATGCCACGGTGCTCGACCATGACGCCCTTAGGGCGACCAGTTGAGCCAGATGTAAACATAACATACGCAAGACTCTTGGCAGTAGGAGGGAGAGATGTGTTGGCATCGGAAGAATTGCTGGCATTTCCAAGGCCCAGAACCTCACTTATCCGCAACTGCTCGATGTCCGTGGCGTCTGTCTCTAGAGCGGGTGTTTCTTCACCAAGGATGACTAGTTTATGCCCATCGACCGCAGCTAGAATCGTCTCGTTACGAACGGCAGGAGCATTCTCATCCAATGGAAGATAAGCCATGTTTGCTTTGAGGATACCCAAGATTGTGGCAACTGTTTGACAAGAGCGTACTGCAAGCACACCGATGAGTGTCTCCGGGGCCATTTGTCGATGACGAAGATAGGCAGCAACCTTGTCAGACTCATGATCCAACTGACGGTACGTTAGATCAGACGAAGCATCCGTAACAGCTATCGCGTCTGGTCTGGCATCCACCTGCCATCTGAAAACATCGATGATGCTTGCATCCCGTGGATACTCTGTGGTCCCTGTATCGAGCAGGTCCGTAAGTTCCAAGTTTGCAGACGCGAAGGCAAGCGATAAAGCAGTAATTGGGGTATCTGGCTGCTCTAGACATTGCTTCAGTACTTCTTGGAAAATTTCAACCGTGTTGCGAATAGTGCTTTGCTCAAAGAGATCCGTAGCAAAAATGGCGAAACCTTTGATGTGGTCTTCCTGCTGCGCTAGGGTGAACTCTAGATCAAACCGCGTGGTCGCTTGCATTGATAGAAGCTCGGTCTCAAGCCCCTCCAGTTGAATCTTTCCAGCGTTTGGATCAGAGCCAAAGTTGAATACAAGCTGTACTAAAGGATTTCGAGATGTATCTCTCAAACCTGGGAGGACCGTTGAGACGATGCGTTCGAACGGAACATCCTGGTTCTCAAAGGCGGCAAACATCTGTGACTTGACCTGGCTAATAAGCTGGTTGAACGTGTCTTCTTCCGAAATCTTGGTGCGTAAGCATTGAGTGTTAACAAAGAAGCCGACCACATCCTCAAGCTCCGACCGATTGCGGTTAGCGATTGGTGTGCCAATAGTAGCGTCTTCGGCCCCTGTTAAGTGCAAGTGCGTAGCTCTGAAGGCTGCAAATAAGACATTGAAGATTGTCAACTGCTTTGATCGACAGAAAGCTAGAAGCTTATCGTGAATCTCCCCTTCGATGTAGAACTGTACGGCATCAGCCTTGCTGGACAACTGATCGGGTCTTGGCTTATCGCAGTAAAGACTGGCTGGCTGGTTGCCATCTAGATTTTGTTTCCAATACTCCAACTGGCGTTCTTGCTCAGCCACCTGCTCGGCCTCCTTCTGCCAAATTGCAAAGTCACGGTACTGGATAGGGAGCGGTTCGACCTCCGAAAGCGGATCTTTGCCATTCAAGGCAGCGGCATAAAATAGGGCGAGCTCGCGTTGGACGATACCGAGTGACCAACCGTCTGTTACAATATGATGCATGACAAGGGATAAAACATTGTCTTCATCCCCAAGCTTGAACAGTGTAGCTCTCCAGCCAGGGTTCGAGGCTAGATCGAACGGAGTCTTTTGATCTCGCTGCAATCGCTTCATAAAGTCTTCTCCACTTGGCACATCAACCACCTTGAGTGGTTTGCCGCCACTTGACCGGACGATCTGCATACCAACGCCATCGTGGCCCTCGAATGTAGTTCGGAGAGCCTCATGACGTTGTGTAAGAGCCGTAAGTGCGGTTACCAGGGCGTCAACCTGCAGCTTTCCGCGTAATCGAATTGCTAGCGGCATCAGGTAGCTTGTCGCTCCAAGATCAAGTTGCTCCAGGAACCAAAGACGGCTTTGGGCGAAAGATTGTTCAACAGGCTTACTGTACTTGACAGAAGAGATCTCCTTGTATTGCACTGAGTTCTTCTCGATTTTCGCAGCAAGATCCATAATGATTGGGTGCTTGAAGATGTCCTTCACCGAAACCCGAGTGTAGAATCGCTGGGTCAGGCGTGCTGCAAGCCTAGTTGCGAGCAGTGAATGGCCACCGAGGTGGAAGAAACTATCCGAGATTCCAACGTCGACTTTGAGTACCTTTGCAAACTCCTGGCACACCACAGCTTCGACTTCATTGCGTGGCGGTAAGCGAATGGAGGCTTTCAAAGCCTTGCTCACAGATTGAGCTTTTCGAATAAGTTCAAGACGATCATTCTTTCCATTGGCATTAAGGGGCATCTGATCGAGCGCTATAATCCGGGCTGGCACCATGTAGGATGGGAGTAGTGCTTCAAGCCGTTGCAACATCGTCTTTTCCAACTTGGTAGCAGCAGCAGAGCCGGCGCGGCACCCACGAGCAACTACGAACCCAACAAGATCGGACTCTTCTCCTTCTAATGCTCTGGGCACAACTATAGCGTCTGAAGCAGTGGTGTTATCCAAGATGACCTTCTCTATTTCGACAGGCTCAATGCGATGGCCACGGATTTTGATCTGAGAATCGATACGACCAAAGAACTCAATTTGACCATCTCCAGGACGGAAGCGTACCCGATCGCCGGTTCGGTAGGCCCACTGCGTCTCATTATTAATGGTGACTTCCACGAAACGATCGGTGTTCAATGCCGGGTCCAGGTACCCGCGGGTAACGCCATCCCCAGTCACAAGGAGCTCTCCTATCACGCCGATAGAAACAAGCTGCTGGTTGACGTCTACCACGAACACGCCGGTATTGTCAACAGCCCTTCCGAGGGGGACACCGTTGACAAAGTCCTCGTCTCCTTGAACCTTGTATATAGTGCTGTTGACGGAGTTTTCTGTTGGCCCATAGGAGTTATAAACCCGGTCCCGTATTAACGCCTGAGCCTCAAGAGCATCGCGCACATCGAAACGGTCGCCGCCACATAAAATGACATCCAGACCGGCAATTGCATCAGGAATGTTCGCGAGACATTGTTTCAGTAACGAGGGGGAATACATAACCACCTGGACTCGCTCCTTCGCCAGCACTGACTCAAGCTGCTTGAAGTCTATGGCTGTGTAGTAGTCGATGCAAACCACAGTGCCGCCACGAAGTAGCGCATTGTAGATTTCCAGAACGGATGTATCAAAAGCAGGGTTGGAAATATGCGCAATTCGAGGTGTTTTGGGTAGCTCATAAATGCAATCTCTGTGTGTCACTGTTCTTACTATTCCTCGATGCTCGACCATGACGCCCTTAGGGCGACCAGTTGAACCTGATGTAAACATGACATAAGCCAGGCTCTTTGCATGAGGTCTGGTAGTCCTTTGGGCATGCGTGTGCTTTGAACCAGCAGCTAACGCGTCTGCAAGGTGGAACCAATCCACATCCGGCATGTGAGGTTCAAGTGCGGCCACATTGCTGCCCAAGAGGACCAACTTACGTCCGGGAACCCCAGAGAGAAGCAGTTGATTGCGGGCAGGCGGAACATTGACATCGAGAGGTACGTAGGCCATGCTGGCCTTGAGTATGCCGATGTAAGCGACAATACTTTGACAGGATCTTGGCGCTAAAACGCCAATAAGACTCTCGGCAGGCATACAGCGTTCGCCCAACCAAGCCGCTAGTGCATTGGATTGTTCATCCAGCTCAGCGTATGTCAATTTTGAGGTGGAATCTGTTACGGCTAACGCCGTCGGGTTGGCAGCCACCTGCTCCTGGAAGCAATCAATCACGCTAGATTCGCGCGGATAGCTTGTCTTGTTCACTGTGAGCAACCCGAGGTCTCGAAGCGCTCCCAATCCGTCTGTCAGTGGTAGGCTCTCGAGCGCCAATTCCGGTTGCTCAAGGCACCTTCTGAGCACCTCTTGGAACACATCAACTATGTTCTGGACAGTCTCAGGCTTGAAAAGATCAGGTGAATACAGGACAGAGCCCGCAAGGCCCCCATCTAAAGGAGCAAGATGGAATTCAAGGTCAAAGCGGGTAGTAGGTGGCGGATGAATCGGCTCCTCAGCGACGCCTTCAAGAAGTGTTCTTCCAATATTCTCCTGCCCGTGGACAGCAAAGCTGACTTGCACAAGAGGGTTGCGTGATGTATCTCTTGAACCTGGCAAGAGTGCTGAAACGATGTTTTCAAAAGGAACATCTTGGTTCTCGAATGCTGCTATAGCTACTGAGCGTACCTTCCGAACGAGTGACACGAAAGACTCTTGTCCGTCTTCAATAGGAAGTCGCATGCATTGAGTATTAACAAAGAAGCCAATTAAGTCCTCCAGTTCGGGCCGGTTGCGGTTAGCAATAGGTGTAGCAATGGTGGCGTCGTTCGCGCCAGTAAGTCGATAGTGAGCCGTACGGAACACAGCAAGCAGGACCGTAAATGGGGTCATATAGTGTTTACTGCAGAAAGCGCGAAGGCTCTCATAAACGGGGCCCTTGATTTCTACACCGATAACGCCGGCTTTACCCGACAGCATCTCGGGACGAGGCAGGTCGCAGAGGAAACTAGCAGGTTGGCTGCCTTGAAGCTGTTCCTTCCAATAAGCTAGCTGACGGCCATGCTCGGCAATTTGAGCGTCCTGTTTCTGCCATACAGAGAAATCGCGATATTGGATAGGCAGAGGAGTCACTTGAGACAAATCCTCGCCCCGAAGAGCCATGCTGTAGAAGGTTCTCAGCTCTTTACACAAAACTTCCATGGACCACCCATCACTGATGATGTGGTGCATGACGATGGATAAGACTTGGTCTTCGTCGCCTAGTCGCAATAGAGACACTCTCCAGCCTGGCTCTTGTGCTAGATTGAAAGAGGTTGTCTGCTCTTTCTTTAGTGCTTCCACATAACCTTGATTGTCCGAGGACGGAATGTCAATCAACCTGATGCCCTTTGCCTGACTAGGCTGAATGACCTGCATTCCAACACCATTGACCCCTTCAAATGTTGTCCGTAAGGACTCGTGGCGCTGCTCCATTGCCTTCACAGCCGCTCCCAGCGCTTTGACATCGAGGGGACCCCGTAGGCGTACGGCGAGCGGAACAAGATACCAGGAAGAAGCGATTTCAAGCTGCTCAAAGAACCATAGTCGCCCCTGGGCAAAGGACTGTTCTATGGGTCCCGCGTACGGCGCAGGGACAATTGGGTTATATTTCGTCGAGTTTTGCTTGACCTGCACGGCAAGATCAGCCAGAACCGGGTAGTCGAAGACTTGCTTGACAGAGACATTCGTGTTAATGCGGCGGCTTAGGCGTGCAGCAAGCTTGGTAGCCATAAGAGAGTGCCCCCCAAGTGCAAAGAAGTCATCCGTAACTCCGACTTGGACGCTTAGAATATCCGCAAACTCCTCGCAGAGGATAGCCTCTGTCTCGTTACGTGGTGCAACGCGCTCAGAGGCCTCAGTTGAATCGTCATCTTCTCCAGACTGTATTGCTCGGGCTCGACGAGCCAGTTCGGAACGGTCGACCTTACCATTCTGATTCAGGGGTACCTTGTCCAGCAATAAGACTCTAGAGGGCACCATGTAAGAAGGTAGCACACTCTGCAGGTGCAGACGAAGTTTCTTCTCCATAGCCTTGGAAGACCTTTCTGGCTCCGCCAGCTTGTGGATGTCGTGTGTGCCGTCGCCGGTGGGTGCAAGAATAAAGAAGCCGATAAGTTCCGGCTCTTTGCCCTCATCCGGCTGCAACAAGATAATGACAGAGTCATTAACACCAGGGAAGCCAACAATTGCTTGCTCAATCTCCGCTGGCTCAATGCGATGTCCTCGGATCTTAACCTGTAGATCTAGGCGGCCGAATAGTTCGAGATGGCCGTCTGTAGCACGACGACGGGCTCGGTCGCCAGTGCGATATGCGCGCATAGTTTGCCCAGCAATTGTGATATTGATGAAGCGATTCTGATTTAATGTCGGGTCTGTGTATCCGCGCGCAAGGCCGTCGCCTGTTACAACAAGCTCTCCCATGACGCCAATAGGGACAAGTTGCTGAAGTGAATCCATAATATAGACTCCAGAATTACTGATAGCTTGTCCAATCGGAACACCGTTGATACAATGCTCGTCGGGCTCTATTCGGCAAATTGTACTGTAGGTCGTATTCTCACTTGGCCCATAGGCATGGTAGAAGGAATTGGGTACAAGTTGCGTCGCCTTCTTCGCAATTTGGGGTTGCATCCGCTCGCCGCCTGAGAATAACAGGTCAAGGTTGTTCAATGCGGTCGGATGGTCGTTCACAACTTGCTTGAGAAGGGCTGTTGTGAAAATGGCAGCATTGACACGGTTGGCGCGCAAGACTTTGCCTAATTCGACAGGATTAAGAACTGTCATATAGTCAATACAGACCAGTGTTCCTCCATTTAGGAGAGGTGTATAGATTTCCCATGTAGCTGCATCGAAGGCCAGGTTTGACATATGGGCGAAAACTCTGGTGGCCTGCTTTTGGGAGATAACGTTCGTATTCTTGACCAGGCGGACAATGCCTCGGTGTTCAATCAAAACACCCTTTGGCCGGCCTGTCGAGCCAGACGTATAGTTGACACAGGCGAGACTCTTGGCATTGGGAGCAGAGGTGGCGCTCGCTGCACCCTTCTCCGCTCTCTTCTGGTTTGCTTTATCCTCGAGAATGTTGTTAATGCGCACTAACTCGATTCCTGGCACCGCAATCTTTGGCGGCTCATGAGCACCAACCAAAACCAGTTTATTGCCCGAGATGGAGGACAGGATATACTCAAGATGCGCCACGGGTGCATTAACATCAAGCGGAACATAAGCCAGGTTAGCTTTTAGTACACCCATAAGAGCGACAATAGTCTCGCATGACCGAGGTGCAAGCACACCTATCAGTGTGCCAGGGTGTAAGCGCTGTTGAAGCAGCCATTGTGAGATCTTGTCTGATTTTTTGTCGAGTTCTGAGTAGGTCAACCGCGAAGATGGGTCTGTAACGGCAATGGAATGTGGCAGCCTGGATGCTTGTTCGCGGAAGAGATCAGGTACACTTGCGTCTCGCGGATACTCTGTCACAGGTGCATCAAGTAAGCCCATGTCCCCGAGGCTTTTCTCCGCGTTGGCCAGCGGTAGCGTAGAAAGGGGCTTCTGTGGCTGTTGAAGAGCTTCACACAATACACTGTTAAATGTATCTACCATGACACGGATCGTCTCAGTTGAAAAGAGCTCGGCTGCATAGACAACTTTGCCCGTCAGCCGTCCCTCTTCTTGGAATAAGTGGAACTCCAGATCGAATCGGGTCGTGGGCGGGTTCGGCAAGCGGTGCGTGGTCATGTCTTCCAACTGAATGCCACCCAGTCCTTGCTGGGAATGAACCGCAAACATGAGTTGCACCAACGGATTGCGTGAAGTGTCTCTGGACCCAGGCGTTAACGCTGAGACAAGGCGCTCAAACGGGACGTCTTGGTTTTCAAATGCTATGCTGACCGTGGCTCGAACTTGCTGAACCAAAGACTCGAAGGTCTCGTCGTTTTCGTCAACAGTGATACGCATACATTGTGTATTCACAAAGAAGCCCACGATATCTTCAAGCTCAGCCCGATTACGGTTAGCTATAGGTGTTCCTATAGTTGAATCTGTCGATCCTGTCAAACGATGATGTGCGGCTCGGAAGGCTGCCAGGAGAACGACAAAGGGCGTGGCTTGACAAGTACGACAGTAGGCCTGGAGATTATCGTAAGTGGACCCCTCAATCACAGTTGAAACCATATCGGCATGGCCAGAAAGTGCCTTGGCTCGAGGTTTATCGCAGAATAGAGTAGCCGGCTGACTTCCCTCCAGTTGTTGTCGCCAGTAACTTAGTTGACGCTCATGTTCCGCCACCTGAGCCTCCTGCTTTTGCCACACAGAGAAATCCCTATATTGAATAGGTAATGGCGTTGAATGAGACAACGGATGCTTGCCGAGAACTGCCAAAGAGTAGAATGCGGTTAATTCTCGCTGCAGAATGTCGAGGGACCAACCATCGTATATAATGTGGTGCATAACGATGGACAAAATATGGTCCTGGTCACCGAGTCGAAGCAATGTTGGTCGCCAGCCTGGCTCCGATGAAAGATTGAAAGTAGTGGTTTGCTCCTGCTGTAAGATCCTTTCATAGTCTCCGTTAGGGACTTCAATGGTTCGGAGTTTCTTAGGTTGGTATGGGTGGACTATCTGAATGCCTACACCATCACGCTCCTCGAATGTGGTACGCAGCGTCTCATGCCGTTCCTCCAGAGCATTGATTGCTGTAGTCAGGGCTTGAATTTGTAATGGTCCCTCGAGTCGCATTGCAAGCGGCATGAGATACCATATGGCACCCAGATCTAGTTGATTGAGGAACCATAAACGGCCTTGAGCAAAAGATTGTTCAACTGGACCCTCATAAGAATTAGGTTTGATAGGGTTTTGCTCGTTGTATCCCTGGCGAATATTTGCAGCCAAATCCATGATGACTGCATGATCAAAGATATCCTTCACGGAAATATACGTGTTCAGCCGTCGGCTAATACGAGCTGCTATCCTCGTGGCCATGAGCGAGTGTCCACCAAGGTCGAAGAAGTTGTCAGCGATTCCTACTTCTAGTCCAAGGACTATAGAGAATTCCTCGCAAAGCACAGTCTCGACCTCGTTTCGTGGCTCTAGTCGTTCAGATGTTGAGGCCTTCTTACTCGGTGCAACCTGAGCCTTTCGCGCCAAATCACGTCTGTCAACTTTACCATTCGCGTTAACCGGTAGCCGATCGAGAACGATGATTTGGGAGGGCACCATGTATCCAGGAAGAACCATCTTCAATTGTTCCATCATCTGGGCCTCGATGCGACGGCTCTGCTGTCGTTGCAATGGCCGGTTGGTAAGCAAGTTAGTCGACCGGCTTTCATGTTCCGTGGGGAAGTTAAATAGGACGCGGGTTTGCTCGGTTTGGAGTTGATAGCGGTGGAACACGGCGTCTATAGCTCCATTTTGAGATCGCTGCCTAGCCCAGCTCAGCTCCACTCTGAAGCCTGTCTCTTCACCAAGTTGCACAAGATCCATAGCCGACATACAAATGTAACGTTCTGCTTCCTTTCGGATACTTGACACCCAAGCAGGACCATCCAGAGACGTTTGTGTCTCATTTTCGCAGTCAAGGGACTCGACAAGCAAGCGCTCTACAATAGTCTTACTATAGGGAATGTTGCAAATCGGGATAGATGAAGCGCCCGTCGACTTTTGTAACAAGCTGAGAAGTCGGGAACGATCCAGCCGAGATTTCTTAAAGTCAATCCAGGCATCAGGCTCGATAGAATGCAGCACCGGCTGCTCTTGTCCTGGGTCTCGAACGTGTACTACAGCAGCATATCGATAGGCACTCAGTTCGTTCGTGGCCTTCATTACCTTTGGCAAGATTTCAACGTGGTAAACTGTCTCGGGTAGTCGACTAGTTAGAGCTGTGAAGAAGGCTGGGTCAACGAGTAATTCTTCCTCGCGCATTTCCAACTCGGACATCCTGCGCTGAACACCTGTTTTAGTTGTGTCTGCACCAAGGTCATGTAATGCCCTTGCCGCTAGGAAATCTCTGTTGATAGCATATGTACGCATATCGCCAAAGAATAGGGTTTTAACGCCTGGGAGATGAACCAGACTCTCGATCAATTGGAAGAGATAGTCGCCGGAGGGGAAATACTGGGCCACGGAGTTGGTCACAACTAGATCCGCCCGTACGTCGTATTTGTCCACGTCCATTGCCGTGCCGACATGAACATGTGCCAGGCCAGCCAAAGAAGGAACAGACTGAACTTTGTTGTTCACAAAGGCAGCTGCTGAGCTGGAGGGGTCCAGGCCAACATATCCTTCTAGGCCCTTCAGATTGAGAAGAATCATACCAGTTCCGGTGCCAACCTCGAGCACTCGGCCTGCGGGACGTCCATTATGAAGGGCTGACATGGTGTCGTCAAGCCACTCTTGCATTTCGACTTTGTCGATGTCAGCTCCGTCATACATAGAGGTCCATCCTAGGAAATCATTGCCGATGTGAGATTGGTCGATCTTCTCAATCTCTGCATAAGTTCTTGTTTCAAAGTGGTTGCCCCATCCTTCCACTTGGTTGCTTGACTCTTGAACATCCTCAGTCTCATCCCCTCTGGCAGAAATGAATCCAACCAACTCTGGCTCTTGGCCTTCTTCTCTTCGCACCACAACGGCAGCATCAATGACATTGCCTTGATTGAGAAGTGCCTGCTCCACCTCAGCTGGCTCTATGCGGTGGCCTCGAATCTTGACTTGCTGATCCATTCGTCCAAAAAACTCAATCTGACCATCGATAGCACGGCCACGCACACGATCACCAGTGCGATATGCTGACACCAGCTCTCCTTCGATGATGATTTGAGTAAACTGATCTTTGTTGAGCGCAGAGTCAGTGTATCCGCGAGCAAGACCGTCTCCTGTAAGAACAAGCTCTCCCATTACGCCAGTGGGGACCAGTTGCTGTTGAGAATCCATGATATAAGCGCCTGAATTGCTGACGGCTTGGCCTATAGGCACGCCGTTTACGAAAGGTTCGTCTTTGGCAACTTCATAGATTGTGCTGAGTACTGTGTTCTCCGTAGGACCGTACGCGTTGTAGACGCTGCCCGGCACAAGAGCCTGTGCCGCAATTGCAACTGGGCCCTCTAGTCGATCGCCCGCAGCAAATAGAACCCTCAAATTGCTTAAAGAGTGGGCCATAGGCTCCAAACACTGTTTGAGCAAAGCAGGCGTCAACATGGCTGCTTGGATTTTTTCCTTGGTGAAAAGTGTGTTCAGAGCCTCAGGGTCTAGAGTGACATAGTAGTCGACGCAGATTAAAGTGCCGCCATTCAGCAGTGAAGAGTAAATTTCCCACGTGGACGCGTCGAATGCGACGTTTGACAAATGTGCAACGCAAGCATTTGGCGGCATCTTTGACACAACATTGCTTTGTTTCACAAGTCTTATGATGCCACGATGCTCGACCATAACACCTTTAGGCTTGCCAGTAGATCCAGAGGTGAACATGACGTAGGCCAAACTTCTTGCGTCAGGTTTCGAACAGTTCCCGAGAGTGTTTTGCGCCGAGCCTTGGCGAAGGGCATCGCTTATCGGTACAATCGTTGTGTTTGGAAGTTCGACAGAAAGCTCAGCGGTTGAGCCGAGCAGAAGAAGAGTATTACCATCCAATGCGGAAAGTGTGCTCATGAGACGTGCCGCTGGAATGTTGATATCGAGCGGAAGGTAGGCCATATTAGCCTTGAGAATACCCAAAAATGCAATGATAGTTTCGCAAGATCGGGGAGCGAAGACCGCGATAGGGGTCTCGGGGGCTAGTCGCTGCTGACGAAGCCACCCGGCGAGAAGGCTCGATTTTTTATCTAGCTGTGAATAAGTGAGTGTAGAGGAGGAATCCTTGACGGCGATGTTATCAGGGTTCGCAGCCACCTGTTCGGTGAAGACGTCAATCACGCTCGATTCTCTTGGGTAATTGGTCTTTTCTATCCTCATAACAGCTTTGTTGGATGTATCAAGCGGCCCACCAATCAAGGGCATGGATGCAATGGACACATCAGGGTGTCGAAGGCCTTGGGCAAGCACCCTTTGGAAAATGTTAGCAATGTTATTAATCGTGGCTGGGTCGAATAGTTCCTTGGCGAATAGGATAAATCCACCAAGTCGGCCCTCATCCTGATAAAGATGGAATTCCAAATCGAAGCGGGTTGTCGTAGGCGTTGGTATCCGCTCGCTTACCAGACCCTCCAGCGGGATTCTGCCAAGGTCTTGCTGAGAATGCAAAGCGAACATGATTTGAATTAGTGGATTGCGGGAAGTATCTCCAGAGGTCGGTTGGAGGGCTTTGACGACACTTTCGAAGGGGATATCCTGATTTTCAAATGCAGCCGTTGCGGTGGTTCGGACCTGCCGAACAATGCTGTCAAATGTCTCATCGTCTCGAATCGTTGTGCGTATGCATTGTGCATTTACGAAGAAGCCGATCAGATCTTCCAGTTCAGGCCTGTTTCGATTAGCCATCGGGGTTCCAATCGTCGCATCTTCGGTGCCCGTGAGCCTATAATGAGTGGCACGGAAGGCGGCCAGGAGCACGGCAAAGGAAGTAAAGTGATTGGATCGGCAATAGGTCTGCAAGCTTTCGTATACAGAACCCTCAATAGTGAGTTCAACGATTCCGGCATCTCCTGAGAGTATTGTCGGTCGTGGCTTATCACATAGGAACTCAGCAGGCACACTGTTGGCTAATTGCTCTGTCCAATATTTCAGCTGCCGTTGTTGTTCGCCGACTTGTGCATCGGCCTTTTGCCAGACAGCAAAGTCACGATACTGAATAGGCAAAGGCTCTACCCGTGACAAAAGGGATTCTCCTCCACGGAGTGCTGCAGCGTAGAAGACACTCAGCTCACGGCGCAAGATGTCAATAGACCAGCCGTCCGAGATGATATGGTGCATGAGAATAGATAAAACGTGGTTGTCTTCTCCAAGCTTGAAGAGCTTTACCCTCCAGCCTAGTTCCGAGGCCAGGTCGAAAGCGGTTGATTGCTCCTTTTGCAGAGGCGGAGTATAGCTATTCTCATCATTTGCAGATGAGAGATCAATAACTTCGAGTACCTGGCCACGAGGTGGGTGAACAACCTGCATGCCGAGTCCGTCTTTCTCTATAAATGTCGTGCGCAGCGTCTCATGTCGCTCCTCTAAAGCAGTTATCGCCTTGCTCAAAGCTTCCACTTGCAGGGGTCCGCGAAGGCGAGCTGCCAGTGGCATGAGGTACCATCGTGCACCCGCATTAAGCTTGTCAAGGAACCACAGACGACCTTGAGCAAATGATTGAGTAACCGGCCCACTATACGGCACGGAGGCGATGGGAGTGTGCAAGGCCGAACCGGGGCGAATAATGGCTGCAAGGTCTGCAAGAATCGGCTGATCAAAGATATCCTTGACGGAGACAAACGCATCGAGTCTACGGCTAATACGTGCTGCCAGCTTTGTGGCCATAAGAGAGTGTCCGCCGAGATCGAAGAAATTGTCCGTGACGCCGATATCCATGCCAAGAACCTTTGCGTATTCTTCACAGAGCGCAGCTTCAATCTCGTTGCGAGGCGCCACCCGTAATTCCACGGTTCTGGTTCTGGGGGTAATGAGAGCCCTCCTCACGAGCTCGTTACGATCAACCTTTGCATTTGCATTGAGAGGCAAGTGGTCAACCACAATTATCTGGGATGGGACCATATAGGAAGGTAGAGACGCTTGAAGCTGCTGTCGGATATTCCTCTCCGTAATGCTGCTTGTCGAAGGGGTGATCTCTTTGCTATCAGCCTCCTTGCGACCCTGCTCGCTATCGACGTTGACTGTCACGAAACCAACCAGTTCCGGTTGCTGATCTTGGATCTTTCTGATAACAACTGCAGCATCACGGACTCCCTCAAGGTCAGCAAGGCCTTGCTCCACTTCCGCAGTTTCGATACGATAACCTCGAATTTTAACCTGCGTGTCAGTTCGTCCGATGAATTCAATCTCACCATCAGCCGGACGGTACCGCGCGCGATCACCTGTCCGATACGCCCGCATGGATTGACCTTGAATAGTAATTTGCACAAAGCGATTCAGGTCCAATGAAGGATTCGTATAGCCCCTCGCAAGACCGTCGCCTGTAACCACAAGCTCGCCTATGACGCCCAACGGAACTAGTCGTTGGAGTGAATCCATAACATACGCTCCAGAGTTTCGGATCGTAAGGCCAATAGGAAGACCATTCACGCATTCTTCATTAGGACCCATGACGTACAGTGTGCTAAAAGTGGTGTTTTCGGTAGGGCCATAGACGTGACAAAGCTCTCCCCGAACCAACCTGCGGGCTTCGAATGCATCATGTGGCCGCATTGTCTCACCACCAGTAAGCAAAACATCTAGATTACTGATCAGGGATGGCTTTTCTTCGAGAATCTGGCGTAGCAAGGCCGTAGTGACGAAAGCTGCGTTGATTTTGTTGTGACGAATCTCATCGTTCAGGAGCGAAGGATTTAGAATTGTCATTTGATCAAGGCAAATGACAGTGCCGCCATTAAGAATAGCAGAGTATATCTCCCATGTAGTGGCATCGAATGCCAAGTTTGACATATGGGCAATTTGAATACCAGGTCCAGCATTTAATTGTCGCACATTATTCTTCACCAGTCTTACAATGCTGCGGTGCTCAACCATGACACCTTTAGGGCGACCAGTCGATCCGGACGTAAACATGACATATGCAAGGCTAGTGGCGTGAGGACCTTTGCTTGCATGTACAATGTCTTTTCCACGACAGTCTTGGCTCAACATGTCTCGGATGCGGACCATCTCAATTCCAGGTAGCTTGATATCCGGCACGGATACATTAGCGCCGAGTAACAACAGTGTATCGCCTGATACTTCCGCCAAAATGTCTTCCAATCGAGTGGTAGGGATATTGATATCGAATGGTAGGTAGGCCAAGTTTGCTTTGAGGACTGCAAGGAGCGCAACCACTGTCTCGCAAGATCGTGGAGATAAGATACCAACCAATGTTTCTGGTGCGTAATTACGTTGTCGTAGCTCGGCTGCGAGTTTATCTGACTGTTTGTCGAGCTCTGCATAGGTAAGGGACGAAGAGGAATCCCTGGCCGCGATAGTATGGGGACAGCGAGCAGCTTGCTCAACGAAAAGATCTACGATGCTAGATTCTCGGGGATACTCTGCCTGGTTGTGTTGGAGCAAGCCCAATTCCTGCAAAGCTGGCATCCCAGATTCAAGGCTCAAGGCTGCTATTGGGGTTTCCGGTTGGTCGAGGCTTTGTCGCAGCACCTCGTGGAAAACATCGACCACACCCTGGACAGTCTTTTCCTCGAACAGGTCTTTGGAGTAGTAGACCATGCCCCTAAACCTATTCTTTTCTTGGAAGAGGTGAAATTCAAGATCGAATCGCGTAGTAGGAGTGAAAGGCAATCTCTTGCTGGTAAGGCCTTCTAGTTCAAGTTTTCCAATATCTTCCTGTGAGTGGACCGCGAATATCAGCTGGACCAGGGGGTTGCGGGAGACATCCCTTGAACCGGGTAGAAGAGCGGACACGACTCTCTCGAACGGAACATCTTGATTATCCAAACCCGACGTCACTTTTGACCGTACTTGTTGAACCAACCCTGTGAACGATTGGTTGTCGTCAACGAGGACCCTCATGCATTGAGTGTTGGTGAAGAAGCCAATCAAATCTTGTACTTCCGAGCGATTACGGTTAGCAATTAGGGCTCCAACTGTAGCATCATTATCGCCTGTTAGTCGAAAGTGCGCTGCGCGGAATGCAGTAAGTAATACGGCATAGGAGGTTGCCTGTTGGCTGCGACAGAAGTCCTGCACGCTTGCGTAAGTGGACCCTTCTACAAACGTCTCAAGTAAACCACCAGCGCCAGACAGTCTAGCGGGTCGTAGCTTATCGCATAGGAGGGTAGCTGGCTGGCTACCGGCTAGTTCTTTCTTCCAGTATGTTAACTGCCGTTCATACTCTGCCATTTGTGCCTCTTGCTTCTCCCACTGGGCATAGTCGCGATATTGGATTGGAAGAGGGTTGGTTTTAGACAAGGGGTCTTGGTTGTTGAGCGCCAGGCTGTAGTATTGAGTTAGCTCACGCTGTAAGACCTCAAAGGACCAACCATCAGCAATGATATGATGAATGATGATAGAAATCACATGGTCTTCACTTCCAAGGCGGACGACAGCGACCCTCCAAGCTGGTTCAGAGTTGAGATCAAAAGGCTTTGTCTGCTCATTCTTCAATATCTCCTCATACGTGCTGTTGGAGGCATCTAGCACGCGGAGCACCTTGCCAAATGCTGGCGGCCGAACAACTTGAACACCAACACCGTCATGCTCCTCAAATGTTGTCCGCAAGGTTTCGTGGCGCTGTACGAGAGCATTGAGGGCAGTCTCCAATGCATCAATCCGAAGCGGACCCTTCATGCGTACCGCGATTGGCATATGGTATCCGGAAGAATCACCAAGCTCCAGCTGGTGGAAGAACCACAGACGGCTCTGTGCAAACGACTGCTCAACCGGGCCGTTGTATGTCTGGGAAGGAATAAGGCTGTATTTTATGGAGCCCTGTTGAATAGTGGCAGCTAGGTCCGCGATAACAGGGCGGTCGAAAATATCCTTGACCGAAACCCGGGCATGAACACGGCGGCTGAGGCGTGCCGCAAGTTTCGTTGCCATAAGAGAGTGTCCTCCAAGGTCGAAGAAATTATCATCCACGCCGACATCCACCCCTAGAATAGAAGTGAACTCCTCGCAGAGGATTGCTTCCACTTCATTTCGGGGCGCGTTGTGCTCCTTCACAGTCCGGCTTCTTTGAGAGGTTTGTGCGCGTTGGCTAAGCTCACGACGATCCACTTTGCCGTTGGCATTGACTGGTAGTTTGGGAAGGGCAATTATCTGGGCCGGTATCATATATGGCGGCAGCAAACTCTGCAAGTACTCACGCATCTGCGTTTCGACCTTGCGGGCTCGTTGCCGCTGTAATGGACTGCTCGTCAGGAGACTGGGCGAACGACCTTCATGCTCAGTTGGGAATTGGAAGAGAACCCGGCTATTCTGGCGGAGAGGCTTGAGGCGATGGAAAACAGCATCGAATGCACCGGCTTGCGACCGTTGTCGCGCGCAGCTAAATTCCACGCGGAAGCCGGCCTCCTTTCCTATTTGAACAAGGTCGAACGGAGACAAAGAGGCAGACTTGTTTGCTTGTTCCCGAACGCTCGAAACCCAAGCGGCACCATCTGCCAAATTTTCTGCATTGGGTTCATCAAGCGACTTGGCGAGCAAGTGCTCAGTAATCGTCCTACTGCAGGTGACGTTGCTTATGGCCAAGCTCCGTGCGTTAGACGAAGCGTGTAAGAGGTTGACAAGCTTTGCTCGGTCGAGCTTAGACTCCTTGAAGTTAACCCAAGCTCCCGAATCAATCGCATGTACTGGCTGCGGCACAGGCTCACCCTGCTTTCGCACATGGATGACAGCCTGGTAGCGGTAGGCGCTGAGCTCATTCATTGCCTTCATACGCTTCGGCATAGCTTCAACGTGCCAGATACGATCAGGAAACCGGCTTTGAAGTCCAGTAAAGAATGCTGGGTCAACGAGGAATTCTTCCTCCCGTTCCTCAAGCTCCATGATCTTGCGCTTGATTGCGTCCTTGGTAGCTGTCGGGCCGAGACTGTAAAGCGCCCTGGCTGCCAAGAAGTCATGGTTGATGGCCCAAGAGCGCATGTCACCAAAGACAAGGCGTTTGACTCCAGGAATATGGATCAGAGTCTCGATGACTTGTAGGAGATACTCACGGCTGGGGAAGTATTGTGCGACTGAGTTTATCACCACCAAGTCTGCTTGGAGCCCGTCAAACCCAGCAACGTCGGTGGCGCTGCCAACGTAAACATGCGCCCTGCCAGTTACAGCAGAGACAGACTTGATTTTTCTGTTGACGAAATTGACCGCAGAGTCGGATGGATCGAGACCGATGTAACGTTCTAGACCTCTGCCCAAGTTGAAAAGGATCATACCGCTGCCCGTGCCGATTTCCACGACCCGGCCAGCCGGTCCATCATCGAGGATCGTTGACATTGTATCATCGAGCCACTCCTGCATTTCATTCTTATCGATGTCCTTTCCATCATACATAGATATCCATCCCATGAAGTCATTGCCGACGGCGGATTGGTCAATTGTTTCGATATCAACATATGTACTTGTCTCAAAGTGGTTGCCCCAGCCCTCGACTTGGTTGACGACTTCATCTGTGCTATCTTGGAAGGACTGATCGTCTCGTGCCGCAATGAAGCTGACCATCTCTACTCCGTGGTCTTCTTCCTTTCTGACAACAATGGCTGCGTCACGAATTGCAGGATGTCTGAGCAGGATCTGCTCTACCTCAGCTGGCTCAACACGGAAGCCTCGAATTTTAACCTGCTGATCAATGCGGCCAAAAAATTCCATCTGGGCATCGCTGGGCCTGTATCTTGCACGATCTCCGGTACGGTAGGCTCGCATTTTTTCTCCATTGATAGTCACGTCGACGAATCGACCTTTATTCAGGGCCGAGTCAGTATAGCCTCGGGCCACGCCATCGCCTGTTAGGACAAGTTCACCAATGACACCTAATGGCACAAGGCGTTGCTCTGGATCTAGCACCAAGGCACCCGAGTTACTGATTGCTCGTCCGACTGGAACGCCATTGATGCATCTCTCGTCGGGACGCATGTGGAAAGCAGTACTATATACGGTGTTTTCCGTATGGCCGAGAACGTTGATGATACCGCACCGAGCCAATGATTGCGCGGCTATAGCATCCTGGACGTCCAAGCGATCACCGGACGCGAAGAGAAGTTCAATGTCTTGAATAGTTCCAGGAGACTCGGCAAGACATTGTTTCAAGAGTGCCGGAGTGAACATGACTGCCCGAATCTTCTCTTGTTCAAATACCCGGGCCAACATGGCCACGTCCAAGACAGTTGTATGACTCACGCATATTAACGAGCCGCCATTGAGAAGCGCAGTATAAATCTCCCAGGTCGACGCATCGAAAGCAAGATTGGCAATGTGAGCCACCGGAACAGCTGACTTTGCCTGCGTCTGGATATTGGTATTCCGTACTAACCTGACAATACCGCGGTGCTCAATCATGACACCTTTCGGGCGGCCCGTCGAACCCGAGGTGAACATTACGTAGGCTAGGCTCTTCGCAGTTGCCTCCGGCAGCCTTTTAGCGTCATTGATCTTCGTTGACGGATGCCTGTCGCGCTCAGCTCCGATTGTCGTGAACTCGATATCATTCAGTTTCGTTGCCGGTGCAGGCACATCCGCCCCTAACAGCAGGAGTTTCTTTCCAGCGATCGAGGATAGAATGCTCTCCAAGCGACCGAGAGGAATATTGACGTCAAGGGGTAGGTAAGCCAGGTTTGCCTTGAGTATTCCGAGGAAGGCAACGATGGCTTCACATGAACGTGGAGCTAGCACGCCGACGAGCGTCTCAGGGCCCAGATTCCGCTGAGCTAGAGCGCATGCTAGCCGGTCAGAAGCCTTGTCCAACTCAGCATACGTTAATTTCGAGTTTCCGTCTTTGACGGCTACAGTGCCACCACATAGCTTGGCTTGCGCACGGAAAAGGGACGGTATGCTCGCATCTCGAGGATAAACTGTCCGCGCAACCTTTGTTAGTCCTTCGTTGACAACGGCAGAGAGGCCGTCAGTGAGAGGCATGGAGGCAATCCGCGCCGAAGGTTCTGCGAGTCCCCGACGAAGAACCTCGTGGAAGACAGCTTCCATGGAATTGATGGATACGGGATCGAAAAGCTCGTTGGAGAACATGATGACACCGCGTAGGCTGTTCTTTTCCTGGAAGAAGTGGAACTCCAAGTCGAATCGTGTGGTCTTCACGGCCTCCAACCGTTCTGACTTGAGGCCAGGTAGCTGCATCTGTCCTAGGTTCTGCTGGTAATGGACCGCCAAAGTCATTTGAATGAGAGGATGACGCGAGACATCACGGCTTCCGGAGCGCAGCTCAGCAACCAGCCGATCAAAGGGTACATCCTGGTTGGCAGACGCTCCGGCCATGGTGGTGGCAACCTTTCCAACCAATGTCTCAAACGTTTCGTCTTCCGCCAAAGCTGTCCGAATACACTGTATGTTGACGAAGAAACCAACCAGATTATCGAGCTCTTGCCGGTTTCTGTTGGCGATTGGCGTGCCAATGGTAGCGTCTTCCATACCTGTGAGACGAAATTGGGCCGCCCGGAATGCAGCAAACAGCACAGAAAATGGTGTTGTCTGGTGCTTCCTACAGAAGCTCTGCAAATCTTGATATAAGGCTCCTTCTAGAGTAAATTCGTGTACGTCCGCTGTGCCCGAAGGAATGGCTGGGCGAGGTTTGTCGCACAATAGAGTCGCTGGCTGGCTGCCATCAAGCTGTCCTCTCCAATAGGCCAGCTGGCGATCTTGCTCGATGACTTGCGCTTCTTCCTTCTGCCAAGTCGCAAAGTCACGATATTGGATTGGTAGGGGGGCTATCTGTGATAGTGGATCCTTGCCTTGGATCAATGCGACGTAGAAAGTAGCCAATTCACGCTGAAGAATATCGAGAGACCATCCGTCCGAAATGATGTGGTGCATGACAATTGATAGCACGAACTCATTTTCCCCTAAGCATATCAGTGCTGGACGCCAACCGGGCTCCGTCTCCAAATTGAAAGGTTTGAAGCTCTCATCCCGAAGGGCTCGGAGAACCTCTTCCTCAGAGCCACCAGGGATGTTGATGAGACGCAGATCCTTCGGCATGAACGGCTGCACTACCTGTACATTCACTCCATCTTGTTGTTGGAACGTTGTCCGTAGCCCTTCGTGACGCTCCTCCAAAGCCAAGAGTGCTGCGCCAAGTGCACGTATGTCTAGGGCCCCTTGAAGGCGAGTAGCAAATGACGAATGATACCAAGTTAGCCCTGGGTACAGACGCTCGAGAAACCAAAGACGGCCTTGAGCAAAAGACTGCTCTACTGGGTTTGTGTACGGTTGAGCCACTATCGGAGTATGCTTATTGGAGCCTTGCCTGAGGGTCGCCGCCAGGTCGAGAATTACTGGGTAGTCAAATATGTCCTTGACCGTAATGCTAACCTCCAATCGCTTATTGATATACGCGGCAAGCTTCATCGCCATGAGGGAGTGTCCACCAAGTTCGAAGAAGTTGTCGGTAATTCCAACCTCTGTATTGAGGATATTCGCAAAAGCTTCGCAAAGTGCGACCTCGACTTCGTTGCGTGGCGCTACGACTTTGGATCGCACGCCCGAGGCTGCTACATCCCTCTCAGCCAGTTCAGCTCTATGTGTTAGCTCACGGCGATCGACTTTGCCGTTAGCATTAAGAGGCATCTTGTCTACAACAATGACCTGCACTGGGACCATGTACGGCGGTAGTGCTGCCCTCAGTCGTTGCCAGATCTGGTTCTTTGTCATTTGCGTAAACTCTTCATCCGAACTGCCGATTGACGCTTGACCATCGGCCCTTGCCGCTGCAAAAGCAATGATTTCCGCTTCCATCCCTTCCAATTGGCGGATCACTGCAACGGCATCCCGAACGGTGCTGTGACGGAGCATGGCTTGCTCTATCTCAGCCAACTCAATACGGTGACCTCGAATCTTTACCTGTTGGTCCAATCGACCATAGAACTCAATTTGTCCATCTTTAGGCCGGTAACGGGCACGGTCACCCGTTCGATAAGCTCGTACACTTTCTGCTCCAATCTTGGCCTGGAAAAACTGGCCCTGGTCTAGTGCCTTCGTAATATAGCCTCTTGCGAGTCCATCGCCTGTAACGACGAGTTCTCCCATGACTCCCAATGGAACGATCTGTTGATCCGCATCCATGATATATGCCCCGGCGTTCTTCAACGCGCCACCTACAGGCACACCATTCGGAAACGCAGAATCCTGATCAGACACTTCATAGAAGGTACTCACGACAGTGTTCTCCGTGGGGCCGTATGCATTGTAGACGCTACCGCCATCCCGAATCAAGGCTTTGGACTCAAGCGCATCACAAGCATCAAAGCGATCACCGCCGACGACCAAAAGACTGAGGTCATTCAACATGGTGGGCGTGTTAGCAAGGCATTGCTTGAGAAGTGCTGGCGACAGCAAAGTGGCCTGTATATGCTCTTTCAGGAACACGGCCTCGAGCGACTTGCCACCTATTGTAGTAAAGTAATCTATACACACGAGGGTCATACCGTTGAGAAGTGTGAACCAGATCTCAAATATTGAGGCATCAAATGCAATGTTTGAAAGGTGGGCAACACGGGATGCGGGCTGAAGCTTTGAGACCAAAGCATCTTGCCTCGCCAGATTGATGATTCCACGATGTTCCAGCATTACGCCCTTAGGCAGACCAGTAGATCCGGAGGTAAACATCACGTATGCAAGACTTTGAGCTCCTGGACCTCTCGTGGTCTTGACATCGGGTTCGCAATTACTTACGGCCTCGCTCAGAGCCTCAACAATTGATACCAGCTCAACATCAGGCACCTGAAGATCTGACAGACTCGGCGAGTCGGCGCCAATGAAAACCATCTTGCGGCCTTTGACAGCTGACAAGATGGATTCAATACGACTTGAAGGCGAGTTCACATCAAGTGGGAGATAGGCTAGGTTTGCCTTAAGGATAGCGAGGAACGCCACAATCGTGTGGCAAGATCGGGTAGCGAACACTGCAACTGGAGTCTCAGGTGCTAGCTGTCGCCGGCGCAGCCAGCGCGCCAGTCTATCGGACTGTTGATTAAGTTCGGCGTATGTCAAACTCACACCTGATGTGTCCTTCACTGCTACTACCGTGGGATTGATAGTTGCCTGTTCGTGGAAGATGTCCACGACGCTTGCCTCTCGAGGATACTCCATCTT
The DNA here is from genome assembly GCA_003012165.1 of Paramyrothecium roridum. Taxonomy (NCBI): domain Eukaryota; kingdom Fungi; phylum Ascomycota; class Sordariomycetes; order Hypocreales; family Stachybotryaceae; genus Paramyrothecium; species Paramyrothecium roridum. Next base: position 144,921 of record PXOD01000192.1, read on the forward strand.
CTCTATGTGGTGGAGGCCTTGTGCATGTAGCTCTGCCATGCCATCAGTCAGGGGCAATGTGGCAATAGACGTCTTTGGCTGATCAAGGCCTCTGCGGAGCACCTCCAAAAAGATATTCACCATGCCACTGATGGTTGGCCGTTCGAACAGATCTGAGGCAAAAAGTACATGTCCTCGGAAACGGTCTGGCTCTCTGTAATGGTGGAATTCCAGGTCGAACCGTGTCATTGTTGCCGTTGGGAGAGACTCGCTCTGCACACCTTCCAACTGAATTCGGCCGAAATCCTGCTGAGAGTGCAAGGCAAAAGCGAGCTGCACCAAAGGATTCCGTGACGCGTCTCTGGACCCTGGTAGTAGCGCCGATACCACATGATCAAAGGGCACGTCTTGGTGCTCCCATGCCTCGGTTGTTGTCGACCGTACCTGCTCCACCAAATCACGGAACGTCAAGTCCTTTTCAATAGTCGTTCTTATGCCCTGTATGTTGACGAAGAATCCCATCACATCTTCAAGTTCTGGACGGTTACGGTTGGCAATAGGGACCGCGATAGTAGCATCTTCCGCTCCCACAAGGCGGTAGTGCGTGGCACGGAACGCGGCGAAAAGAACAGCGAAGGGCGTTACTTGATATTCGTTACAAAACGCCTGAAGACGCTTGAACACATCTCCATGGATGGAGAAGTGGATCTCTCCCGCATCGCCGGAGAGAATTGCTGGCCGCGGCTTGTCACATAAAAGCTCAGCGGGGGAGCTATCCTTAAGCTGCTTGGTCCAGTAGTCGAGTTGTCGCCGGTGCTCCGCCAGCTGAGCATCTTGCTTCTGCCACAGAGCAAAGTCTCGATACTGTATCTTCAGGGGTGAAAGCTGGGATAGGGGTTCTTTACCACGGCAGGCAGCTGCATAGAAGACACCAAGTTCCTTACGCATGATATCAACCGTCCAACCATCGGAAATAATATGGTGGAATACAATAGAAATCACATGATCATTCTCGCCCAGCCGCAGCAGTGCGACGCGCCAACCCGGCTCGGTTGTCAGGTCGAATGGCGTGGTTTGTTCTCGCCGCAGCACCTCTTCGTAGCTTTCTGAAGATGAAGATAGATCCATGACACGAAGCTCTTTGACATGGCCTTCCTGCACCAATTGCATACCCACACCGTCCTTGTCATCGAACGTAGTACGGAGGGTATCATGTCGTAGCTGAAGAGCTCGTAGAGCAGTGATGAGTGAGTTGACATTCAGTCGACCGCGAAGTCGCTCTGCAAATGGTACCAGATACCACGATGAGCCTTGGTTGAGCCGATGCAAAAACCAGAGACGACCCTGTGCATAGGAAAGCTCGACAGGCCCGCCATGTGGTGCCGCCACTATTGGGATGGTCTGAGCTGAAACTTGCCGTGCCTTGGTTAATAATCCTGACAGAGTTGGGTTCTGCAGGACATCGGTCACGGTCAACTCTATTCCAGCCAGTTTGGCCATGTTCACCAACTTGATTGCTGCGATTGAATCACCACCAAGTTCAAAGAAGTTGGCGCCATGGCTGTTAGCAGCAGGAGGAAGTCCCAGACTTCGGAACCATAACTGCTTAAGACGGTCTCCTGTGTTTCCAGACTGCCCCTCTGTCATCGTGTTTGGGCCCACTGAGATGGTCTTTTGGATATGTTCTTCCACAAGCTTGGCACCGATAGTTCGGAGCCCTTTGCGATCCGTCTTACCGGTCACAATAGTTGGACGCTGTTTCATTCGGATATAATACGACGGAATGGCATAATCGGGTAGAACCTGTTGCAGTGCTACTCGGATGCTCTGGACGGTGCTATTCTGCACTATGTAGGCTTCTTTGTCGGCATTGGCGGCTTCATCTGGTTGAAATTCGCCAAATAAAAAGGCAACTAAGGCAGTTCCTTGAGTCCGCTTCACAGCTTCAGCCACAGGGACTATGTGCTTGGGCAAGGCTTCGCGCAGATGACTCTCTACGTCTCCGAGCTCCACCCTCTGTCCACGGATTTTAACTTGCGAGTCTACCCGCCCAAGATATGCTACAGTACCATCCGACCGGTAACGGACCAAATCTCCTGTCCGGTAGAACCGAAGGCCGTTATCTTGCCGTTGTTGCCGCCAATCAGCTGGATACCAACTTGGAGCGTCATTGAAAAATGGTGTTTGGTCAGGCGGTAGAGGTACGACGTATCCTCTGGCAATGCCAGGGCTCTCAATGACGAGCTCGCCAATGCATCCGATCGGTGCAAGTCGTCCAGGATCTTCCGGATCGGTGATCCAATACCGGGCGCCCAGTGCGCGACCAATATTCTGCAGATCGGTAGTTTCTTTGTAGACGCGGGCTGCTCCGCATATGGTAGAGCTCTCACTCTGCCCATAGGAGTTGATGACCTTGATCGAGGACGAAAACGAATCTCTTTGATACGCTGTGAACGACTCGCCGCCTGAAAGGAGGGTTCTCAGGCCAGAGAGACTTTCGGGTGGGATAGTAGCGACGAAGGAAGGCGTGAGCGTCGACCAGTTGACGCGAGCACGCTTGATGAACCCAGATATATCGTTCATTCGATCGTGGTCTGAGGGAATACAGACGCAACCTCCGTGCATCAGGGTACACATGGTCTCTGCGAGACTGGAGCCAAAGGCATACGAGGAGAACTGGAGGGAGCGAGTGTGTCTGTCAATGCCGAGAAAGGGGCTGAACTGTAGAGCACACGACGCAAACGCGCGGTGCTCCAGCATAGCGCCTTTCGGCTCGCCGGTACTACCCGACGTGAAGATGATGTATGCCAGGTCGTGAGGCTGCGCGACTGACTTGAAGCCTGCCGTGCTACGCGGAAGTGCTTTCAACAAGTCATCGTCGAGCACAATTGTTCTCGCCACGAGACCTTGGAAAACATTGCCATGTCTCTTGGAAGCAAGAGCAAATCCGGCAGCCGTCTGACGGCATATTTGGCCGACTCGGGCCTTTGGGTGAACGGGGTCCACCAGGGAAAAGGCGTGGCCAGCCTTGAGCACAGCAAGGACTGCGGCGACCATCCACTTGGATTTTTCAAAACAAAGAGGCACCGCATGGCCCGCTTCAAGCTTGAGAGACTGTATATACTTGGCAACACGGCTGGACACATCGTCGAGCTCGGTATATGACCATTTCCCGTCCCACGCATCTACCGCTGGGCTAGCCGGCGCCTCAGCGGTTCTCTTAGCGATGATATCGTGGAGGCAGACATCATGCCTTGAGGGCAGCGCCGAGTTCCAAGCCTCGATTTCGGCAGCATCCTCCGCCGTAATCATGTCCAACACTGCAAGAGGTTGGTCGTGTACATGGCGTCTGAATTGCCCAATGAGATGCCCCAGCTGTCGTAGAAAACGACTCATCTGTCTCTCCTCAAGAACATTTTGGTCATATCGCGCGACCATAGACGCCGAATGCTCGGCCACATAGCACTGGAGCGAAAGAGCGCAACCAGAGGCGTTTGCGAAGCTCCACTCCGCAGCCTCGTCGGCCCCTGGCCGAGTATCGACGACAGACAACACTGTTTGGAAATCAGTCGCAGTGGGAGCATATTGTCCGACATTTCGGACGCTATCAAAATCCGCCTGGTTCAACTTGGCCACGCCAACGCCATAGCCTTTGATTGACTGAAGAAAGTCGGAGGTGAGCAGGTGAGGGTAGCAGAATGTGCGGATGGGCAGCACGGTCCTTGTGGGACTGTTGCTCGGAGCTTGGCGTCTGTCTACCACGATACCGAACAAAACCTCCGATGCATTGTTGTAACGGGCCAGCAGGACCGCAAGCGCTGCTCGGCATACAGCGGAACTATCGCCTTGCCAAGACGATCCTGAGTAGTTGATATTATACTCTGCTTGTGCATCTGGCTGAGGCCGCTTCAGATGGGGAGGAACAACGGGGAACGAGGAGGCATCCAGGTTTTCCAAATGTCGTTGCCAGAACGAAGCCACATGCTCCTTTGTTTCGGTCGTGCCGTACGATTTGTCTCTGGGTGTACCTCCTTCTGCGATGGAGGACTTCGTTGTATTCGGTTCCTGGTGACCTGATACCATTTTGCCAAGCGGTTTGGATAAGTATCGACTCTGGTGCTCTTTGTTCCGATGTCTGCTTTTCGGCTTTCGAAACTCCTTCCTACTCCTTACTATTCTTCTCTCCTTTCTCGCTTCTTCTTCTTCTTGCTAATAATATCCTTTTGCTTCGGGGATCATAACCACTGAGTCTGTTGACGTATGTAGTTCGCCGTACCGGGGGGATCAATCAGAAACGCTAGACAGCAAGATTTCTGTTTCTTAACAAGGTGCAGTGCGGAAAAATAAAACCCTTATGGTACTGCATTCCAGTTAAAGTAGGCACAAGGGCGGTTATGCTGTGTCAGAATCTCACCACATGTTCAGTGGCAGTCTCACTTCAATCATACCTCTCGTCCAGCCTCATCCCTTCCCTGCCATTTCTCAGGTGGATCATATTATGCCAGGGAACCCTACCCTGCAGTTCTTGTTTTACTAACGATCTTTGCATTTGATAACACTTGAAGATAGATCCTCGATACACGGAAGCTACAAAGTATTACCATTTTTCTTCCTGAAAATATGCTGGTGAGGCCTGCTTCTGTGACATTCTAGGGCCGCAGTCCATGAGCTTCTCTACAATCTGGTGATCTCTAGACATAATTCTGCTAACAGGGATCTTGTGTTTCACAAAGTGATAGCAAAAATGATTGGAAAGCTCATGCGTGCAGGTTCAGCGCTTTCATGGATAGGCGTCGGGGAATGTGGACACACTGACGGTCAGGAAGTTTCGATATGTCCAGAACATGGTCAGCAGTTTTGCCCGCCTGCCGCAACCGCGCCGACAACCAGGTTCTTTGTTTGTTCCCAAAAGAGCCGAGGAGTGGGATGACTCAAGATGTTCTGCCATGCGGCCGATGCTGGGCAGCACGCCGGGATGTCTCTTTGGCATCGACAATGCTAAGTTTGGCAATGCGGCTGCCATTGGTCCCAAAAAACCAAAGATTTACATGAAATGTCAGTAGGTAGTAAATTGAACAAGGAGGAATGCCCGGGTGTGTGTAATGTCTCAGACATGAGCATCAACGTTGCCGAAAAAGCACAGTCGGCACCCTTAACATACACGTTTTGGGTAGCTCTGCTGACCTAGAGGACACCTTAGTCACTTAAATAAACGCCTATTATGTATTGCACCCTGTAACCCACCCCTTGCGTACCCCCCTATCCTAATGAGCCATCTACAGTCACATTAATAACGCCAATGTGAGTGCTTCAACCTGCTTTGTCTCTTGCGAATTTCGTCTCCATTAAATGGACGACACTTGCAATTACCGTGAGCTAATATGTTAACATAAGTAACTCAAATCGTAGGACAGTTCCCGGCTTCTCAACGCTGGAACGTTCCATGTCTAATACGGCATTGTCAGCGTAGCATCGCGGACTTCATCTAGAAGCCTCAAGCCTCAAGCCTCAGCCAATTCCAGTAATGGAAAAAAAGGTTCGGACGCTCGATACTCGATAAAAATACTCCCGGTGTCTCTACCAGGCACTGAAGGAGAAGGCCCTCATGCTTAATTCATTCTCATGGTCTCAGGCCACCAATAATCACTCGGCCGTATGAGATATCATGGCCGAGTGGCAATCTGCTCTGCCAGTCAGCCATCTTCTCTTTCTTTTGAGACCATTAGTGCTTATTTCATGCTGCTGAAGATGCCACATGACCTCGGAGTTGTGATTGCGACAATCACCTTATTACGTGAAATACACACACCCCTCTTGAATATCAACACCCCCTCCTCCCTTTCCCGCGCGGTTTCTGGGGCGGGTCATTTGTCCCGGTAAGGAGGGGTGTCTGTCAACTTTGTTAAGCTCCAAAGCTCGACCGCACCATCAAGACTTACTAGAATATTGTAAGTTATCTACGACCAACTTGGTGAAGTTGTTGCTTTAGAGCTCCAGGGTATTCCTCTGTGAAGACTCCAGATTCCCCAGCAGGTATGTTTGACACAGTCCGGGGGTTGGTTCTCCATACCATCTACAGCTCGTTTCTCCCTTGAAAGTCCTTTCGGTACCCACATTTTTTGTTTCCATGGTATGAAGCTTGCTTTCTTGCTTCTGTCCTTCTCTTCCCTTTCTTATTCCCCTCAGTCAGAGCCTTCTCCCAGTGCTCAAGTCCCCTACATGCACAAAAAGCTACATGTTATATCTGAAGCTCGCCCGTTGGCAATCTCAGCTCTGATAACTGGAAGCTGTCGTAATGACTACAAAAGAAGCAGCAACATGCCCTCAAATACCGATGTCCACGGGCAAATCAACTCCCTCGGGAAGCGAGCCTGGCAAGGCGCCTGGAATCAGCAGACGCTCCGAACGTGAGCCCACAATCAAGGATTACTTTCGTGTTTTTTCCTACGCCACGACATGGGATCTGGTTACCTACTTCGTCGCCTCGATTGCTTCGATCGGCGCGGGAACGACGCTGCCTCTTATGAACATTGTGGTCGGTCGCCTCGCCGGAGAGTTCACGGATTACTTCTTGGAACCCCCCCGATCGACCCGGGCTGAGTTCCAAGCTGTGTTGAATAAGCAGGGTCTTTTTATGATGGGCCTTTTCCTGGGTCGTCTAACCCTTAACTGTATTAACAAGTTTTGTTTTCGTATGATTGGCATCCGGCTCTCGTCCGCCATTCGCCTGCACTACATCCGCTGTCTCTTTAGTCAATCTGTGCATGTGCTCGATTCGATGCCTCCCGGCACGGCTGCGAGCACTATCACGAGCACGGCCAATATTCTCCAAATTGGCATTTCCGAAAAGCTGGGCATCTTCATGGAGTACAACGGCACTATCTGGTGCGCCATCGTCATTTGCTACGTCTGGAACTGGAAACTAATGCTGGTCTGCTCCTCGCTTATCCTCTTCCTCCTGGTGATTTTCGGCATTTTCTTGCCCGTTGTGACTCGGCTTCAGAGCCAGCAGAACAAGGCTGATGCTGAAGCTAACAGTATTGCTAGCGAGGCTTTCAGTAACATCCGTATGCTGACTGCCTGTGGCGCCCAGGAAAGCATTGCCATTCGCTATTCCCGCTGGGTGGATGAGGCTCGTACCAAGGGCCAGCGCACGGCACCTCTGCTTGCCGTGCAGTTCGGTCTCGCTTTCTTTGGCACCTTTGCTGTTTTTGGTCTCGCCTTTTGGTTCGGCACGCGGCAATACGCGGCGAGAGAGATTGATAGCTCCGGCACCATCCTCATCGTTCTCATGTCTGTTATGATGATTGTAAATGCCATCGAGCGCATCGCCAACCCGCTCATGGCTGTTTCTAAGGCCATGGTTGCCGCCTGCGATTTCTTCGCAGTCATTGATGCTCCGAAGCCATACAACGGCCACCTGAAGGAACCAGAGGCATCGGCAACGGAGGACATCATTTTCAAAGACGTCACTTTTGCATATCCGAGCCGTCCCCACGTGAAGATCTTGGACGGCCTGAACCTAAAGATCGAAGCGGGCAAGAGCACAGCAATCGTCGGTCCGTCTGGCTCTGGAAAAAGCACGATTGTTGGCTTGATTGAGAGGTGGTATGATTTACGTGAGCAGTATGTAATTGAGAAGACGCCCGGTTCAGAAAAGACCAAAGAACAAAGGGGGATTCCAGAGGAGCCCAAAGAGAAGAACGGGAACAAGAGAAGTAAGAAACACAGTACCACACAATACGGCAAAGTGAATGCGGATATCAGTCATTCGGGCGTCCTCGTTCCAACCGATGAAATGGAAATGGTTGACGTCGCGGACAGCAATCCAGTCGTGCCTCTTTCCGGGAGCATCACCACGGGAGGAAACCTCCTGACCGATATCGAGCTCAAGTGGTGGCGTTCTCAAATCGGACTCGTCCAGCAAGAGCCTTTCTTGTTCAACGATACCATTTTCCGCAATGTCGCGTACGGGCTGACGGGCTCCGAGCGCGAGAATGCTTCAGACGAGGAAAAGATGGAGTATGTCAAAGCGGCTTGTCGCGACGCGTTTGCGAGCGAGTTTATTGACCGCCTTCCTGATGGCTACAACACGACTGTCGGTGACGGAGGTTCCAAGCTATCCGGTGGACAGCGTCAGCGCATCGCCATTGCCCGGAGCATCATCAAAGATCCGAAAATCATCATACTTGACGAGGCCACAAGCGCCATTGACGTCCGAGGGGAGAAAATTGTGCAGGCCGCCCTGGACCGAGTATCCAGAAACAGGACCACGATTACCATTGCGCATCGTCTATCAACCATAAAGAAAGCCGACCGCATTGTCGTTCTGCAGAGGGGCCAGGTTGTTGAATCTGGGACGCATGAGAGCCTGTTACAGAACGAACTTGGCGTGTACCACAGCCTCGTTGCTGCGCAGAAGCTGTCCATGACCCAATCAATCGAGTCTGATGTGCTCGCTAGTGATGATTTATCGAGTCAGGAAACAGCAACTGAGGAATCAGGGAGCTCTGACACACCAGACCCAATCGTGGCGAGCCTAGAAACCCCTTTGAAGGCACCAGGGGTCCTCAAGAGCTTCTTCGGCCTCCTCGCGGAGCAAAAGAACCGCTGGGTCTTCCTGGTCATTGCGTTTTTCTCGTGCTGGACCGCTGCCGGCACGCCGCTCATGGCGTGGCTATTTGCCCAGGTCCTCCAGGTTTTCACGACCACTGATATGAACAAGATACGCTCAGAGGGTCAATTTTGGTCCTTGATGTGGCTCGCGCTCGCCGGGGGCATTGGAGTTGGTTATTTCTTCCAAAGCTCCATCTCGGTTCATGTACAACACAGCCTCAGCGCTATCTACAAAAAGGAATATTTCAAATCCATCCTATTCCAGAAGACGGCCTTCTTCGACGATGATGGCCACTCGCACGGCACTCTTGTTGCCCGGGTCGCTAGCGATCCTAAGCAGCTGGAGGAACTTTTGGGACTTAACATGTCAGTCATACTGATGGCCTGCTTTGGCTTCATAGGCGCGGTAATCATCGCGTATTGCTTCGGATGGAAGCTTGCTATAGTCGGAATGTTTGTCACGATGCCAATCGTTCTATTCGCCGGGTACTGGAAGGTCAAGTATGAGCTTGAGTTCGAAAAGATGAACGCCGCCGTCTTTGACAAGAGTTCTCAATTCGCTGCCGAGGCTATTGGCGCCTTTCGGACCGTCTCATCCCTCACAATGGAGGATGTCATCGACGTAAGGTATGATACTCTGCTGCGAAACCACGTGTATGAAGCCTACAAGAAAGCCCGCTGGACCAGCCTGCTCTTTGGTTTTGCCGACAGCGCCAACATAGGCTGCCAAGCCCTCATCTTTTGGTACGGCGGCCGTCTACTGGCAAGCCGTGAATACAACATCGTAGACTTTTTTGTCTGCTTCATGGCCAGTGTCCAAGGCGCCGAATCTGCGGGTCAGGGTCTCAGCTATGGACCCAATGCTGCGCAGGCTTCTGCTGCTGCGAATCGAATCATCGATATGCGCAGGTCGAGCGGCTGGGACGACCGCGCCACGACAGACCGGATCCCCAACGCAGACGAAGGGGTCGAGATCGAATTGCGAAACATCCATTTCCGTTACCCAACTCGGGACACCCCTATCTTCACAGGATTAAATTTGACAATCCACAAGGGTCAATTCGTCGCTTTCGTGGGCCCCTCTGGCTGCGGGAAGACTTCTATAATCTCTCTCCTGGAGCGCTTTTACGCCGTTGACAAGGGGGACATCCTCTGCAACGGGACGAGCATCTACAGCATCGAAGTGGACCGGTACCGCGAGAACATATCACTGGTCGCACAGGAGTCCTGTATGTTCCAGGGCACGATCCGCGACAACATCTGTCTTGGCGTTCGTTCCGAATCAATTACTGATGAGCGGCTGCATCAAGTTTGCCGCGAAGCCTCTATTCACGATTTCATAGTGTCTCTCCCCGAGGGCTACAACACCAATATTGGGTCCAAAGGATTTTCCTTGTCTGGGGGTCAGAAGCAGCGCCTTGCCATCGCACGTGCCCTCATCCGTGACCCCCAAGTCCTGCTGTTGGACGAGGCAACTTCATCACTCGACTCGGAGTCAGAACGACTGGTCCAGGCGGCGTTAGAGCGCGCCGGCAAGGGGCGTACCATGATTTGTATCGCGCATCGGTTGGCAACGGTGCAGAATGCCGACATGATTTTCGTCCTCGGCGAGGGGAGTGTACTAGAAAGGGGAACTCACGAGGAGTTGCTGAAGATGGGAGGCGTATACTGGCAGATGGTGAGTGTGATGCCGTAATCCCCCTACGCCGTCGTTGGATATTTCGCTAACGCATACAACAGTGCCAAAGCCAGGCTCTCGATCGGTAGAATGTTCAATTTGTTTTGATGTCTATGATGACGACATGTTTACAGGCTATGTACGGCATTGGACGGGAGGTTTTGGCAGAGGCCGCCCTCTCGAGCAGGGGTCTGCGCTAGGATGGGGAGCTGGGAGCCCTTGCAGGATCTGAGACGGAACCGCTGGAACCCTGGAATACGGGGGACGGGACGGCTCCAAACCCAGGAGCAATAGGCATGCAGGGATACTCTCTTCAACAAGTGAGAAATGGAACAGGATCCATCTAGATGAATGGTACCAGGAGCATTTGTTTGCTGGATTAAGCCCGGGGTAGGCGTCCAAGGCGTCAAATGTTATGCCGACACGGAAGGTATTTGGGCACCAAAAGCATGCATACTGCAGCGCACCTAGCAAGTCATTCTAAATAGCCCTGAACCGCTATTCTATGAGCTGACACAGTGGACTGCGAGAAACCGTAGCACAGTTACGCATGCATGGGAGGTGGTTGAAGGACAGCCCATGGACACCCATTTTGTGTAACAATAATTGAATCAATTGTTGAGATTGTTGGTCAGGTCATCAAATCGTTGCCCACAGGACTGTGCAAACTCCCAGAACGGTCAATCCATTAATCCACCATCGTCTTTGCTCTACTACTCAGCTTAAAAGTCGATACGGCAAGGTGTGGCTGCAATATACGGCAATGTATGGTATTTTTATTTCTCATCGCGAACATGTCTTGGGTTCTTAGCCAACCGCTCGTCTCCGACGATTCGTAGTAAGATCGATTGAGACATGTGGTATAATGCGTCTTCGTGGTTATCCACTTGACCTCGGCAAACCATCTGCGGCAGCCAGCCTGTCCCTCATTCTTGGTGGTACGTGAAGGCGGAGGCTGTTTCATCGCGGACAGAATCCGGGAAAAGGGAGGAATCGACAGAGCGAATGCGGCTGTGGGTGGCATGTAGAATCATTCCTCATTCACCAAGCAACACCTCACCGTTATGATACGATGTCCACCCCGGCTTAGTCAAGATGAATGGCCACACGTGTTTCAAAAGGAAAGGAGGGTTTGGTCTACGAATGAACGGCATGATTCAATATGCATGGGTGCTGCTGAGACCGGGGAATCTCGAACTGTGCCGATGCAAGTTCATCCCCCCGTAACATCCTCTACCGGTCTCCTCCCTCCTCCCCCGTGCGTCGGGTGTGCTGAGACAAACTCCCAAGAGAAGCTAGAGACTTGGCTAGTGATTGGCCGTTTTTCGTGCATTAGCTGCCGGTCCATGTCTCTGGCAATGCAGGGAACCTCCTCTCACGACCAAGACTTTCTTCCCGTCGTCGGCCGGCCTGGGCAAAAGGCTGTAAAAGCAACGAGACTTCGGGGCTAGAAGGGCAGCGTAAAACACCACATCCTTGATGCGTCTTCCTACCCACTAGATGGTGTCTTGCTTCGTCGGGCAGCAATGTGGCCCACTTGTTAAGGTCTACTCAACTTCCGCCTCGATGTTTTATTCTGCTCCCATCTGCCCCCAAGACTTGGCCACTTCTCTTGTGCAATTGGTAAAGGAGACACAGTGTGAAGGAGCAATTAGCTGACACGATCACGAGAACGTCCTTGAAGTGCACCATCAAATCATGGGGAAACGCGTCATCTTCACCGGGGGGTCGGGCATGGTCGGCCCCTGGGTCATTGGTGAGCTCCTGAAGCACGGTCATGAGGTCGTCAACCTCGACGTCGTCCCGCTTGACAACCCGTCGGTGCACACGATGAACTGCGACGTGACCGATGCCGGACAAGTCTACAGCGCTCTTCACACGCCTTTTCGTCTGAGCGAGCCTCTCGACAAGGCCTCGGTCCCAGATGCTGTCATCCATTTTGCCGGCTACCCACGGCCGTTGGTCGCTCCCGACACGGAGGTATTCCGAAGCAACATTGTGAGCATCTACAATGTCATTGAAGCAGCCTGCAAGATGGGTATCAAGAAGATCATCCTGGCGAGCAGCATCTCCGTCTACGGCGTCACGTTTGCCGAGGGCCACCGCGCGTTCCCCTCGTTCCCCATCGACGAAACCGCCGACTGCAACCCGACCGACTCGTACGCCCTGTCGAAGCTTGCTGGGGAGATGATCGCGAGGAGCTTCGCTAGCCGCTTCGGCATCGACATCTACTGTCTCCGGATCGGCCACGCCATCGAACCGGACAAGTACGCCCAGAAGTTCCCGAGCTACGTCGAGCAGCCGGGGTCATGGGACGTCCACGCGTGGTCGTACACTGACGTGAGGGACCTTGGGCAGATGTGTCATTTGTGTCTCTTGTCCGACGGCCTGGGCTGGCAAATCTTCAACGCCACGAATGACGAAATCACCAACGCGGAGGAAACGACCGAGTTCCTACGGCGGGTCAGCCCTTCGACGCCGTTCACGCGGGAGATGGGGAAGCACGAGGCGCCCATGTCAAACAGGAAGATCAAGACGATGCTGGGTTTCAAAGAGGCGCATCCTTGGCGGCAGCTTTTCTGTCCCTCGAAGAGTTCAAATGGCTTCCACGTTGCGAATGGGTTCACAGATGCGAGGCAAGCTGAGGGAGAGAGCCCGGCTCCCCGGCGGTGATGGGATCAATTGCCATCACCCCATATCCTTATCAACTTGCCTGCCGGATGTTCTGTCGGTTCTCAGGCGCGCTACCGACCGGGTCAGGCGTCGCTGGTATAATAACTGAATCTTTACCTGCCGTAGGCCTTGTTCGTCTCTCTGAATCCACTCGTATGATGTCATTCGGCCCGGTCGTTGTGAAATGGTGTCCCGAGTCAGCCAGAGGTGAGTTCATGTAGTCGCGAAGCCAAGGCTTTCATTTCCTCACGCCCACCCATTGCAAGGAGAAAGAGAAACAAGCTACAGCTCCACACACTTGCCAAGCCCACGCACGATACCGGGGTCAGAGCGTGCTGCCAAGAAAGCTTGGCACGCATCGACCCGTCTGCGAAGTCTGCTTGGAAACGTTGGCGAACCTCACCCAAGCTTGAGCAGCGGCTACCAACAATTTTTCTATTCATGAACTCAGGACTACGGTCGAGGACCTGACTTTATGAGAAAATAGGATGGTCAGAATCATTAGGCCGCCATATGGTCAATTGTATTCAATATTCCGTGATGCGCAGATGGCCTGGAATATTAACACATCATTCACTCTGTGCCCTAGTCCGTCGCTTACTATGCTTACCCTAGACCACAGGGCAGCTAATCCGTTGCCTCCAAAATGGGCTGCGCAGCCAAACCTAGACAGCATCAA